>RJWM01021473.1:7339-35388 GCA_004363535.1 Dasyprocta punctata
TTGGCACCAGGGATCGAACTCACAACCTCATGCCTGCCAGGCAGGTGCTTATATCACTGAGCTAAATCCCTGATAAGGTCTTTGCGGCACCAGGGATTGAACTCACAACCTCACATCTGTCAGACAGGCGCTTAAGCCACTGAGCCAAACTCCCAGCCTTAGTTTTCTTTTGAGGCAGGGTCGCACTATGTAGCTCAGGTCGGCCTTGCGCTTGCGTTGTAGCCCAAGCCGGCCTCGAACTCACAACACTCCTCCTACCTCAGCCTCCCGAGTGCTGGGATTAAAGGTGTGCACCACCACGCCTGGCTTGATAAGGTCTTCTTAAGTGAAAGTTTACATCAAACGTATGCTATAGAGGGGAAGTAGTTATTAAAAATGATGAAGTCAGTATTGTCATTGAAAAATTTATATAGAAAAAAGGTAAGGTACAGAATAACATAGATAGTCTTATACTGTTCGAATACAAAACAAGCTACATGTAATATTTGAATGGGTACTCAGGAAACTGACACTAAGGATTGGCTCTGGAGAAAGCAGAACAAGACCCTGTCTCAAAATAATTGAAAAATAAAGGGTTAGGGAGGCCTAGAAATCAGATGGTGAGAAAGGTTGAATTTTTACTATGTATCTTGCACACCATTTACCATTAAAAAAAATCATGTACACTATATGAAATTTAAAAAAAAAAAAGACCAAAAAAGAGAAGTGATTAAAGAAAAGTTTTGAATACTTAGACATGCCAAAGATAATATAGAGTGAGATAAAGTCATTAGACTAGATGTTTAAGAAGTTTGGATAACTTTCAGAACACAGCTTAGGGTGAGTTACTGGGATACTGAAAGAGAACTGTATTGTTTTTTTTGTTTGTTTGTTTGGTTTTTGTACCTGGAATTGAACTCACAAACTTGCGCCTGCCTGTCAGGCAGGCGCTTATACCGCTGAGCTAAATCCTCAGCCTTATTTTTTGAGACAGTGTCTCACTACACAGTTCAGGCTGGCCTTGAACTCACTTTGTAGCCCAGGTTGGTCTCAAACTCACAACGATCCTCCTGCCTCAGCCTCCCGAGTGCTGGGATTAAAGGTGTGCACCACCACACCCTGGTTGAGAAAACTGTATTATAAGCGGTTGAAAAGCAAATTTTAGGAAGACAGAATGTGTCTTGATATAGTTGAAGTTTGATGGAATAAATTTATATGAACTAATCAGTTTTTGTGTGTATGTGCATAAATATATATAACATATATACATCTTTCTCTACTTCAGAAAAGGCAATAATGGATTT
Organism: Dasyprocta punctata; assembly: GCA_004363535.1. Taxonomy (NCBI): domain Eukaryota; kingdom Metazoa; phylum Chordata; class Mammalia; order Rodentia; family Dasyproctidae; genus Dasyprocta; species Dasyprocta punctata. The sequence goes on from RJWM01021473.1 coordinate 8,623, forward strand.
TATCAGGGACTAGATATTGGCAAGTAGGAAGTGACAGAAAGGCCTACTGCTGAGGAATTTAGAGTGCTAATAAGAGCACAGTACAGGGGGGCCAGGGTGGAGGAAACTTGGTGAAGATTGAAACTGAGCTAGATGTGGATGATATCATAATGGAAATAAATTGGAAGATATTTTTTACACCAGCAGAGGTAATTGGATAATAGAAATAATATCCACTTAGAGGAACTGAAATCAAGGCAATAATTTTTATCTACCATCCAGGAGGTTGATGGAAAATCATATAATAAGATTGCGCCTACAAAGGATATAATTTTATTTTATTATAGTCGGAAAAGAAAAAGCCAATTTCATATGTTTAGGTTTTATGATAGGAGAAACGGTAAGCTACCTTTATATAGTGCCAACCTTTTGGTTGCAGTTTGTTTTCTAGAAAGGATGATTTTTATAAAATGAGTAACTTAAGGGGATAAAGGGAGGAATGAGTGTAAAAAAGATTCTGCATTTTGCACTTGAATAACGAAATACATGTAACAGAAGCCAACCCAGAGCATATGGCATCACCGCATATTCTGAGTTCCTGGCACTTCAGGGTGAGTTCTTGTGGAACTCACTAGAGAGTTTCTGGAGTTAGGTAAGACTCACTGTAGGGCAGCAGTGGTAAACCCATGGCATGAGTGCCTCTCTGTTGGCATGTGAGCCAAGTTGCCTCAGGAGTTGTTTTTTCTAAACTAAAACCTCAGTACTCAGGATTAATTGCAGTGTTGGCATTTTTCAATAAATAAGTGGGTTTTGGATTCCAGTTTGGGTGCTAGGTCTCTAAAAGGTTCTCCATCACTGCTCTAGGGTATTCACATGGTTATGGTTGTAAAACAAAACAGTGTTTAGCCCTGAAGATGCTATTTACCTTTTGATCACAGATAAATCTTTGATCGATCATCACATTCTGGAGACATCCTTCAAACCTGTTTTTTAAAATTATTATTATTTTATTTCTGTCTTTTTAAGACAGGATTTCACTATGCAATTCAGGCTGGCCTTGAACTCACTTTGTAGCCCAGGCTGGTCTCAAACTCATGGGGATCCTCCTGCCTCAGCCTCCCGAGTGCTGGGATTACAGGCATATGCCACCAAGCCCAACCTTGGAACCTGAAGTTATAGAATTATACTACAATTGAACTTGCCCTTGGGGCCATGAGTCTGATATTTCTTGTGGTGGCAGGTCAAGTCAGATTTGAAAGTACTATAGTAGTTTCAAATGTAGTTTCAAATGTCTCATATGGAGGAACCTGCTTTTCTAAGTAAAGTTCCCTGAGATAGTGTAGAGAATCATGAAGTGCTAACAAAGAAAAGTGCTACTACACTTTTAAATATTAGATTTTAAATTATGTCATGGAACAAAACAATGATAACTCACTAATGGTAATGTTCATCAATTAACAGTTTAAAAGTTAGTTTTGATCAGAGTTAGGTAGAAAAGGACAGTGGGTAAAGTTTTACTGTTTGCTAGTTAACTTGAAGCAGTTAATTGGCTAAACAATTTTGAAAACCTTAATTTAAAAAAAATTTTTCTTTTGGGGAACAAGAAGAGCTGACCCTTTGTTGAAAGTCTTGTCTGTCCCCCAGAAAAAACATCGATTATAATACACTTGGATCGTAAATTAAAAAAAAAAGTTAAAAATGGCTTAAAACCACTAGTTGTAGAATGAAAAAGTAAAACATACATGTAATAGAAATTTCAAAAATATAGAAAGACTATTGTTTTGTTTTCAAATTTTTTGCATCAATGTAGAAAATAATTATCCTACTAAATAGACAAAATACAATTTAGGGACCTGGGAATTTAGCTCAGTGACACAGTGCCTGTCTGACCAGTGTAAGGTCCTGAGTTTGATCCCGATACCCCCCCCGAATACAATTTAGAACACGAGTTCCTATTAAACAGTGTATTTTAGAGATCCATTTCTATCAATGGACATAAATACACTTCACTCTAACAGTTGCATAGTGTGTCTATTTAAAATTTTGACAGATACTGGGGAATTGTCCTCTAAATGTGTTTACAATCTCATTGATCGTGTACAAGAGCACCTGGTTCGCCACAACTTTGTGCACAAAGCTTTGACTTTTGGTAATTGGAGAGAAAATTTTTTATTTTTTTAAAAATTATAGAAGAGATTGAAGATACTTTAAAAATAATAGATTAGTGATGAGCATCTTGTGAAGTCATACATAACTGGGTCTCTTAGGAAGAGGGTCACCAAATAATTTATTATAGGAAAAATAATTATGTCGATTAGGGTTCTTACATAATGTGTAGCATTAAAATTTTTTTAAACAAGAGACAGTTTCATAGATAGGTTTCAGTTTTCAAAAAAGGGGAAGAAATACCATTCTGTAGCTCGATGTGGGTTTGTCAGTTATTACCTCCTCATTTCCTGGGACTTCCCACTGCTTCTTTAGCACAAATCAGACTTAAGTGAAAACACCTCTTTCCATAGGATCAGTTATAAAGAGAATGGTAATGTAATGACCAGCTCAGTCTCTTGGTCTTACCCGTGAAGGACTTGCAAACATTTCTGCAGTGTGCTCCCAAGTTTGTTCTCTATTTGGCCAATTACTGCAGAAACAAAGGAACAGACTACTGAGTGAAGGTAAGAAAAAAGAGGCAAAAGGCCCTACAATTTTGTTTACATTTCCTCTCATTTCTCACCTCACACTGTCTTAGCCCTTTATTGTCAGACCTCAGGTGGAATCGTGTGACATCTGAAATGCTTTTCTAGCTTAGTAAATCAGAGGTGAGATGAAGCAAGCAATCAATGGAGTTGGACAATAAATGTAGCCAAACACTTCCTTTTCTTAACTTCATGTCCACATTTTGTGCATTTCTAAAATACTTTGTTAATCTAAAATTTGTGACTGGTTAGATCAAATTCTTTGTTGTAAAATTTATTCAGTCCTCTTTTACTAATTGTTACACTAGTTTAGCTTCTCTGTTTTTAAAAGGAGGCCTAAAAACTTAAGCGGAATTTTGCAGGGACAACACAGCTCTTGAGTTCACTTATGGTGATGAATTTTAGAGAAAAACACAGTCACTGTGCATTCCAATTGGATTTTACTCCCAATTTTTTGGTTCAGCGAGTTTTGACGGTGGTGTTCTACATGGTAGGATATTTTCAAAGTAAATGTCATCCACAGTGACGATATTTTCAAAATTTTGACCTGGGCGATTTGGGGAGATTGCTTTTTGGTATTCAAGACAGGATACTTAAATGCGAACATTTGTTGGAATTGTCTCTAGCCTAGTTCTGCTCAAATGTTTCTCTTGTGCAGATCTCTTTGAGCTTGAATAAAGATCTGGTTTAGTCAGAATATTCACACTGATGTTGTAGCACATTTCTTATTTTTTTTTGTTTGTTTTTTTTGGGACAAGGTCTTGCTATGTAGTTAAGGCTGGTCTTGAGCTCACTATGTATGCCAGACTGGCCTTGAACTTGCAACAATCCTCCTACTTCAGTCTTCCAAGGGCTGGGATTAGAGTTGTGTGCACATTTCTTGCATAGGAACATTTGAGACAATTATTTTTGAGCTTGAGAAGCTTTTTATAGGCGTGAAGAGTATTTGAAGTCCATGTTCAATATCAGTATCATAATGGCAATTTGGGAAATTTATAAAAGTAGTATACTACGGCAACATGATGTTCAAAATATTTATATCAAGTCACCAAAACATTTCCAGTCACATGCATAATGGTTATTTTAGATTTATAAGGTATTGTTCCTCTAAGCTCTTTACAAACGTGATATAATGTAAATGTCCCTTTACTTGACTAAATACAATTACTTTCCCCTGAATTTTTATTTTTAAAAGTTTTACTGTTTTTTTTTGTTTGTTTTAAAAAAATTTCTTTGGAGGCAAAGTCTTGATATGTAGCCCAGGCTGGCTTTTACTTTATAGCGATTATGCCTCAGCTTCTGAAGTGCTAAGATTGCAGGCACTTACCACCATTATGGGCCTCAATTTTTTTTAATTAAAAGATTTTATTAGTATATATTTGTATTTGTTTGCAATATATAATATATATATATATTCATCATGGTATGAAAGTTTCAACCTATATAAAAATTAGGATAACAGTACGATTAACATCCATATTTCCATCATGAAAATTAATCAGCTGTATAATTTTGCCATTTTCTTTTCCTCTTTCTCTCTCTCTGTTTTTTCCTTGAATCACTGAATATTGTTGACTTTAGAACACATGTCATCTCTGAATTCTTGGATATGTATCTCCTAAGAATAAAGTCAATTTTTTGCATCATTATAACACAATTGTGACACCAAGGAGAATTAGCACTAATAATATATTATGACCCACATTCAAATTCTCCAATTATCATGTCCTTTAGAGTTTTTTTAATAGCTAGTACCCAGTCAAAAACCTTCATTGAGCTTGATTGCCATGCCTACAATTTATAAATATTAAAGGTAACAAGTATAATTGATATAGTTAACAATGACTAATGATTGAAACAGCAAGAAAATTTAATATCAGTACAATACTATTATGACTTTTTTTTTCTTTTTTTCCAGTCCTGGGGATTGAACCTAGAGCCTTCAAACTCAGTTAACTTCCCAGACCCCCTTTTTAAATTTTGAGTTCAGGTGTTGTTATATTGCCAAGGCTGGGCTCAAATTTGCAATTATTCTGCCTCAGTATCCCAGAGTTGTGGGATTATAGACATGAACCACTGAGTGTGGCTAGTTTTCTTAATTTTTTTACTCATCTATTTTGTTTTCAAATGCATTTGAAGTAATTTTAAAAATGATCACAAGGTTTGCTTTTTCAATTTATGAGATGGCAAGAAAGAGTATGGAGAAAATATCCAAATTAAGGCAAAAATATAATTAATAATATTTCTGCACCAGGTTTTACAGCCTCTGAAATAAGGAATTTCACATATCAGATTAAGCTCTTGGATGCAGCTGTTACCTTTGGACATAAGAATCTAAGCAGAACTAAAAGCAAAATTATTTATTTACTTGGTGAGGTTAATGGAGAAAAAGATGATATTGATTCACAGTTATATTATTTTAGCCATCAAGTTAGACTTTCAGAAATTAAGTTAGAATCATTATATTTGATAGAAGAGTAGATAATTCAAATCATCTATTTTGTGACAGGAATTGAAATATGAATGAATGATATGTTAGAGCAGTAAGAGTTGAAATAATAGTGATATAATCTAGGTATGTGATGAAATGATTAGCTCTTTTTAGCTCCAAAGAACAGACATTTTTAAAGATCAGAGTAAAGAAACTGCTGATGCTATTTTACGGAGGGAGCTCCTTAAATCCTCTTTGCAAAATACCCTCTATGTTTTGGGTAAAATTATTATACCAGTCACTGAAAACAAAACATGCAGTACACATTTGTTTATATTATCAAAATGAGACAATAAACAGAACAATGTTCACATTTTCAGGCATCATTTTCAGCAATTTATGTGCAAGTCTCTAAAATTGATCAATAAGTACTTTTTTAAGTGTTCGTAAGCATTGAATTGAAGGCTTCAGGTATGCTACACAAGTGCTCTGCTATTAAACTATACCCTCAACCCTTTTATTTTTTGAGGCAAAGTCTCACTAATTTGCCCACACTGGCTGTCTTTCCACTTCAGCCCCCCTGGTAGTTAGGATTATAGTCATTTTCTGGTAAGCCTAGCTTAATGAAGTCTTAAAAACATTTAGATTAGAATTATGGGAACTGCAAGGCATGGTGGTGCAAGTCTATTATCACAGAAGTTGGGAGGTTGAGGCAGGAAGATCGCCCTGATTTCAGGGCCAGCCTGGGGTACATAGTGAGTTCAAGGACAGCCTGAGCTACATAGCTGGATCCTGTCTCATACCACTCCCCTAAAAAAATAACTGTGGGATCTATTGGGAACCATCATCTGGGAAGAAAGAAGTCAGACTCAGAAAGACAAATAATCACGTATCCTTCCTAATATGTGGAATCTAAAAATGATGACATAAATGTAGAAGGGAGAACAGCCGGGGGTGGTCACACATGCCTGTAATTCCAGCACTAGGGAGGCTGTGGCAGGAGGATCACTGAGAGTTCAGGGCCAGCCTGGGCTACAAAGTGAGTTCAAGACCAGCCTGAACTGCATAGCAAAACCTTGTCTCAAAAAAACAAAAATGTAGAAGGGAGACTATTATTAGGCAAGAGGAAGGGAATCAGAGGGAGGATGTATGTGTAGGGTGGGTAAGAAGGGGATGAATATGAGTAAAATATATGTATTGAAACCCCCAAAAATATGAAAGTAGGGGTTTTTTGGGGGTAAAAGTGATAAAAATATTATGTGTATGTATAGATCTGCCACAACAAAATCCATTAATCTGCATAACCAATAAAAAAGAGTGATAAAAGGCAGGCAATTTCTAAGTTAAAAAAGTGTAATTTGAATTATGGCATCTAAAATTTATATTAGAGGAGAAATCGAGATGTAAAGAGATGAAATAGGGGATTTTGAGGTTTTGGAGTGTTAAAAAATAGCTTGTTATATGACCTACGTAAATCTTAGCAAGACAGCTTCACTCACAAATTTGAGGCAAGCATAAATTTGTGCATCCAACTGGAAAATTTTGAAAAATATCAAAGAACACCAGGGGAAGTGATTAATTTTAAACATTGCTAGTGAGAGTTTAAATTGGTCCAAGATACTTGAAAGGTAGTGTGGTAACAGTTGTGTTCTGGTAACTCCACTGCTCCAAATGTGGCCTGAAGAAGCATCCATGGAGATAGGCACATAATAAAAAAGCAAGGAAAATCTCCATGTTCACTATAAGAAATTAGTTTCTAAAATAAAGATAGATCGGTATAAGCAGACATTAGACAACTGAATTGCACCCCATCTAGCTTGGCCCAAGATCTATGGTACAGCAGGTAACATTTTTCTGTCTTTTATTCCAATGGCTGCATTTTGTGATGCCCTGTGGCAGCTGCTGAAAGTCACCTTTGCACCTGTCTCAATCCGCTTCGGGTGTATGTTGTAGCCGGGTGTGGTGGTGCACGCCTTTAATACCAGCACTCCGGAGGCTGAGGCAGGAGGATCACTGTGAGTTGAGACCAGCCTGGGCTACAAAGTGAGTTCAAGGCTGGCCTGAACTGCATAGTGAGGCCCTGTTTTAAAAAATAGGGCCAGGTTGCTCTCGCCCAATATATTCTTCAGGAGGCAGAGTCTGTTCTGCCCCAATTGCTCCATTCCCCACTGGTTGCCAATCTTCTGGTTTTCCTTTTTCTGTTGCCAGTTACCCCTTCATTTCAAATGCTGTTTCAATGATTTATTTTACTGTTTATGGTAGTATCTGGATTTTATTGAAGTTCCATGCAGTCTTGATAAATACCTTGGGGACAAGGAGGAGAGAAACCTAGACTCCTTTTGCATTTTAGGGCTAAAGATCCTGAATGTGTGATTCAGGGCTCTGAGATGTTAATATTTGAGATTAGACCTGATGGTTATGCGTGGTGGGCCAGAGGATGAATACTGAACCAGGGCTCACGGAACAGAAGGAAAAAAGAAATGTACAACTCCTTGGGACAGGAGTGGAGTTTGGGAAAACTGAGAGGGACTTAGCATGGCTGGGGTCCTGGGTCTTGTGGGGGAACAGGCAGAGATGACATTAGGAAGACAGATAGGGACCATGCATCAGGAAGACCTAATGTGAATGGATGTTGTCCTGGAGGTGACAGGGAGTGGTTGGCATTTAGATAGAGCATCTGTAATATTACATTACCATGTGGAAAGTGGTTGTAAAATTAAGGATGTAGAGTTGAAGGCTATGGTAGTGAGACTGGTTCAGGAAAACAGTCATAAATAAGACTGAAAAAATAGAGGACAAATTATTTACATGTCTCAAAGATATATGTGCATTGATACACAATTGGGGCATGTGGGGTAGATGTTGACTGTCCCCTTGTAGCTTTTGTGTATTCGGTGCATGTTCCTGTCTTTATTTGGCAAATGTGGTTGTTGTTAAATGGAGTTAGAATTGATGCTCTTTTCCTGGAAGGACTAATTACTCATTATGATGATTGTGTGACATTAACTGCCCCTCACTATGCAGTAAAGCAGTATGTTCTAAGAACAGAACATACATTCTGCAATTTGTAAACTTGGACTTGAATTTTGCTTCTAGAAATTAGTAGCTGCGTGACCTTGGGAAGAGAATTTGCTGTACCCGAAACTCAGTTGTATCATTTGGAAATCTGGATTATGATAATGCCTAATGTGCAGTGTTATTGAAAGATTAGGGTAACATATGCAAACCACTTAATGCACAGTTGCTACTATGATGCATTTGTAGCTTTTTGCAGCTACTTTTTCACTCAAGTCAGAGGTTGGCACACCACAGCCAAGGACCAAATTGATCCTCTGCTTTTGTAAATAAGGTTTTATTGGAATACAGCCATCATAATTTGTTTACATAATGCCATGACTGCCTTCCTACTATGATGACCAAACTGTACCAGAGTCTGGATGATTTGTTAAATCTCATATATTTATTACTTGTCCCTTTATAGAAATTGTTTTCAGATCCCTTAGTTTTTTTTTTTTTCAAATAATCCCCTCTTACAAACTTCTCTATCTTTAGGTTTTCTTTTTGACTCATGCTTGTGTTGTTTGGCTATAAATTAAAAGTGTGCCTATGTGCAGAAATGATAACAACAGTTTTCTGAGAACTTATGAAAATGCTAATCTAGAAGGAAGAATTTATATTGAAGTTTCTTCTGAAAACCGAGTAAATGATTTAACAAAGTGTTGCACTTTAGCACATATTTCTAATTTGTGAATTTGCACATAAGGTTAATTTTGGTATTCCCCTGTCTAGTAATGATTAATGTAGTCTAAATTTACCTAGAACATCTCATCTGAAAATGTCCTTGAGTGTTTTTTCCTTCACGCTTAAGCAGTCTTGGAGAAATACATATATATTCCAACAAAAAGTATATACATACTTCAGCAGTTCACTGTACTAATCTTTGGAAGTTAATGCCTACCACTTTGAGCACCTCTTGTAATTCTAGAGGCCAAAGGTAGCTTACATTAATCTCATACTATTTTAATAAATTTAATATTAAAATATCTATACAAGTTTTTATTTTCCTGATGCATACATTTTTGGGCAGACTCTATATATGCTCATTTATGTACATAAACGTATCTGCATATATTTATGTATATATAATTTATCTAAGATAAGAAATAAAGATTCAAGTGATAAAATATCTTTGAGCACTTGAAATAATCCACTGGGTGAAATTTTAGTGTCTCAAATAAAATAAGACTGAAAGACATGTTAATATTTGTTGGTAGTCCACATTTTTAAAATACTTTTGAAGAGATCCAGTGATGTCTTCTTGAACTTTCGTAGATATTCCTTAAGGACTACACAAAGCAGGAAATTACTTCTACTGATGTATCTGAGCAGATGATGACAGACAAAAAACAAATCAGAGAGCCAGTAGACTTACAAAAAAAGCAGAAGTGGAAACAATGTTTTCCTGCAAAATTTCACAGATAATAGAAAGTGATTAAGAAAAATGCCAACAATTAATCGAAATAGGCCAAGTAATTTTTCTTTATTTCTCCATTTTAACTTTTAGGATGCTACCACGTGCAGCACTGTTTTTATTCTAGTGGTGCATTAAAAGGTTTTTATGAAATTTAAATGCATTGAACAATGTTTAATTTTTTGTTTATAAGTTTTATGCAGTTCAGCATTAGCATTTGCACAGCCTTAGATTTTTCGAAAGCCTCCTTAGCACGTTTTCTGCTGCCCTCTGCTGCTAATTTTCAGAAACATCAGATTCTGAGTAATGTTCATTTAATCCTCTTCATAAATTCACACAGTATTAAAGTTTGAGGGTGCTTTAGAGATAATTTAATCTCACATTCTTAGTTTACATATGGGAAGTGGAAACTCTGAGAAGTTAAGCAATATGAACACGGCTTTTAAACTTTTATTTTTCCTTTTTGGTATGGGCATTGAATTCTGGGCCTTCACACTGAGCTACTTTATCAGCCTTTACAAAATTATGTTTTAGACTCAGTGTGGTGTCACACGCCTGTAATCGCAGCACTTGGCAGATTTAAGCAGGAGGATCATTGTAAATTCAGGGCCAGCCTGAGCTATGTAGTGAATTCAAAGCCTGCCTGCATTACACAGTGAGACCTTGTCACAGAAAACAAAACAAAACAAAACAAAACAAAACATTACTTTTAAAATTTTGAAACAGGGTCTTGCTAAATTGCTACATTGCCTGGGCTGGGCTTGAACTTTCCAACTTCCTGCCTCAGTGCCCTGGACTGTTGAGATTACGGGAGTGCATCACACCTGACACATTATCTGAAGCTCTCAAAGTCTTTGTACAGCTATGAAATACTGTACCTGTAGCTCTTGCTGCTGCCTTTCCTTGTATTGTGTGAGGTGAGCTCCTCACAGAAGTTACTGCAAACATCCGAAAGCTGCTCAAATCCCCAATATAAATTCCTACTTCCTACACTCAGAAGATTATTTCACTGTTGACTTTAAGTAACTTTGTAAATGTGATTCCTGCTTGAAACTCTAATGGACAATTAGACTCTTGGACTCAGATAGTCTACCTCATGTCAGGCTTAGGAGGAACTAAGCTAAACTGCTTGGCTCCTCCTCCTGTTCTCCACATTTTTGTCAGTGCTGCTGACACTTCTCGACATATTCAGACTCAGAGTTATTTTTGGTTCCTCTCTCTTCTTCATTTCCATGTGTGGGAATCTTTGTCTCTCATATTGGTTCCTTCTCTTTCTTTTCTGCTATCTCCCTCTTGGTTTGGGTGCCAGCAGCTTGCTAACTTGCATTTTTAAAAAAAATTGTGGTACAGGGTATTGAACCCAGAGCCTTGCATGTGTTATGCAAGCACTTTACCACTGAGCTGCATCCCCAGTGCTTTTCAATTTTTATTTTGAAACAGGGTCTTCCTAAGTTACCCAGGCTGATCTTGAACATGCAATCCCTGTACCTCTGTCTCCCAAGGAGCTGGAATTACAGATGTGCACCACCATGTCTACTCTAACTTTCGTGCTTAATTCCAGTCTCACTCTGTTGAAATTCGTCTTGCACTTTACTGCAGATTATATCATACCATGAATCAGCTTCGTGGTTAGCTGCCAGAGTTTTCTACATGGTAAGCATCCTTTATCTGGAATGCTTGAGATCAGAAGTGTTTTAGATTTTGAGTGTTGGGGTTGGGGCCCAAATCTAAACACAAAATTTATTTATTTTTCATACACTCTGGGTAGATGTAGTCTGAAAATATTTGTTTCTTTTTTATTTTAAAAAGCAAAGCAGAAAAAGGATAGAAATAGTACAGAATTTCAAAAAAAAAGTAAGAAATCAATGCTAGTTAATATATTACATATTGTTATCTTAGAAATAGTTGTTCAAGTTACGAGATCTAGGCATAAAACATGATCAGAAAATCAGACAATGACACAAACTATCCTTTTTGATGAACTAACAGATAATTAGTAGCATAGTTATCTATATTGCATACTTGTACATACATACAGTTATATATGCAATATTTTAGTACATCTGAGTTTTCACTGTGTCCCATCACATGAGATGTGGAGTGGAATGTTCCAGTGACATTTTGGCCCTCAAAAGTTTCATATTTTGGATTTCAAATTTTTGGATTGCAGTGCTCTACTTATGTTGCATGTAGGGTAAGTTGAATATCTTCAGGCTTACATGCCCCAATTTACTTCCCTGACCTTAATCTTTCCGTCCCTGAACACTAAGATGCATTTTCTTCATTCCTATTACTGGATCGCCCAATTTACTAGTCTGCCTTGAGCCCCACACATCAAGATGGTAGGGTTCTTACTCCATCAGAATTAAGACACCAACAAGCATCTCTGACAAATAAGGAGGAAAGCCTAACACTCTTCACAAACTCCCAGACTTTCTTCCTTGGTTGTTTTGATGGAGTGAAGGTCATCAGGTTTCCTCAAAAATGTTATCCATATGCAATGAAAGAAGACTCCATTAGGGCCAGTTGACTAATGCAAAAAGAATATAAATGGGGGAGAGCTGGAGCATATCTCAGTGAGTATAGGAACTGTAAAGGAGGATTCTACAAATTGTGACCCTTCAGGAAATGTTCTTAGGTGAGCATGAGTCTGAAAACTAACACCTGCATCCCATTCAGACTGGTGTCCACCACTACCCCACATGAGTGTGACAACGTAGTACTGTTTTCTCGTGTCTCCCTTCTCCCCTCTGTCCACGATGCTTTCACCCTTACTCACTGCCTACTTGAATCCTTCCTATTCTGTAAAGACAAATAAAGGTTCACTTTTCATAGTCTTCTTTCTCTCTTTTCTACCTTAGCATGTCTTTAACCACATGTCAGCTGAACACGAAGTGATACCCTCTTTGCTTTTTCCCTTAATTACTCTCAAGTATTTTTCTTTACTTTTAAGTTTTCATTAAAACTTTGAATCAAAGGTATACATGTACATAATGGGGTCACATAATTCTAACAGATTTATTATAAAAACAGCAGTCCCTGAACCCCTTCTCCAGAAGCAACTACCAGTATCCCCCTTATCTTGTTACTTAGTACTGTATTTACTGCCATTTCTTTCAATAGTATGTTTGCGTTGCAGTTTTGTTTTCATTTGGGGCATTATTTATTGACTTGATACTATTAAGGGGAGGATTCAATTCTCTTTCTTTCCTTGGTTTGCACCAAGTATATAAACCTTAGCATAGCATAGTCCTCTAACTACAGGGAGTGTCCATCTGTCTAGTCTGGACATGTGGGGAAATGGCTAGGGTAATTTTTATTAGTATTACATTAATATGCATGACAAAATAGTATTTATTTCCAGACTTTATGATCACACTGTGATTATATATTTGGTTAGATCAAGTTTCAGTGCTTTATATGATGTCATGACTATTTACAAGTGAGCCGTGTAGTACATCATATATTTGTTTCTGCGCAACTTTTGGTTATAAAATTCTAGGTTGAAATAAGTTTTCACTCAGCACTTTTGGACATTACTTCATCTATCTTGTTGCTTCTTATGTTGTTGTTGAGAAGTCTGAAGATTCTGGTTCTTGGTCTTTTTTGGTACTTGATGTTTTTCCCTTCTGGAAGCTTGCAGGATCTTCTCTTTGTCCTAAGTGTTCTATTGTTTCACAATAATGAGAGGATGTTTAGGTCTGTTTTACTCAGTATTTTGGGAACTCATGTCCTTCAGTTCTGAGAAACATTCTTGAGTTCTTAATTTGAGTTTCTTCCGTATTTCCTCTGTTCTCACTTTCTGAATCTTCTGTTATTCTGAAATGAATGTCTTAATCTGGATCTCTGTATGATATTTTTTATTTTTATTATTATTTTCTCTCTTGCACTTTTGTTTTACTTTAAAAATAAAATATTGTCTCCATTTTACTTTCTAATCATTGAACTGAATTTTAAAATGATCAGTTTTGATTTCCAAGAGCTTCAGGATACTTTTTGAAAATAGCTTTTCATTTTCAACTCAAGATTGTAATATTATTATTATTATTATTATTTTTGCTTTGTGAGACAGGGTCTCATTATACAGTTCAGGCTGGCCTTGAGTTCACTTTGTAGCCCAGGCTGGTCTTGAACTTGCAACAATCCTCCTGCCTCAGCCTCCCGAGTGCTGGGATTACAGGCGTGAGCCACCACACCTGGCTATAATATTATCTCTTAACTCTTCGAGAATACTGGCAGCAGACACTCCCCTCCCCAAGTTTTTCCTTAAAGTGCCTGTTTTTGTCTCTTCACATCAGATATTCTCTCAGATGTTTCAAAATTGTAGTCTTGTTTAAGTGTGGGAATCCACAAAGGTCACTGGGCTCTACTGATTGTGAGCTTGGATAAAGGGCAATTGCCCAGTTGCATTGGGGAACTTTGATGTTGATTTCTCTTTTTCTCTGACTGTAACAGTCAGATTCCCTAGAGCAGTTTTCCTGATAGACTGCCTAGAAAGTACAGGCTCTTCTTGCCAAATTCTGGGAACTGAGGAAGTAGATGGCTCCCAGTTGAGTAAGTTCATGGATCTCAGCACCAATATGCACATTTTTTATTTGATTTATTTCTTATCAGGTTAGAAATTCTCTCCTCCACTGGTATCCCCTACTTTAAGGACCCTCAGCTTTATTCCTGTCTTAATTAATTAATTAATTAACTTATTTATTTATTTATTTAATTTGAGTCAGAGTCTGGCTATACATTTCACACTGACCTTGAACTCACTATGTATCCCAGCCTGCCTTCAACTTATGGTGATCCTCATGCCTCAGCTTCCTGAGTGCTGAGATTACAGGTGTGCACTACCAGGCTCCTTCTTTGCTTTAGTCTTTACACACAAATCTCAAGTTTTCCTTCAGGGCTCTCTCACCGGGTTTGCATCTAAGTTTCAGGTTGTTTATGTATATAAATGGGGTAGTAGACAAGGTTGTCTTTGGTCTTATACTCATGCTTATACCCTGGTCATTTATCTTGCCCCTGGTTAGCACTCTATGGGAGTCGTGTCTGCAATCTTTCCATTTCACCTCCAGATGTTCTCCAGGGTTCAGACTCTCAATCACATGCTCGTGTGTCATGAGACACGACAAGGCAGCCTCAGGCCTGTTCAGCCAGGCGACCCATATGACTGTCTCTCCTTCTGTTCGTTTGCCACACCATGCTGGGCATAAGAATTGTGCAAGAGTTCCTGCTTCCTCAGATTCTACCTGGGAGATAGGACACAGGCTTCATGTGCTCTTGACTCTCCAAGCCTCTCTAGAGCTGTGCTGTTTCCTTCCATGGAGATTCAGTACCCTCAAGTCTACTTTTTTCTAACAGTCTATGATTTCTTTAGAGTGGGGTCATATATCATCCTTATGCTACTTTCTTTGATGTGAAAATTTATAGTGATTTGTAAATCTATAAATAAAGGTCATTTTGTAGTCATATCATCGTACCCTGGAAAACTTGTTCTAATGTATTTGGGGGCTTTTTTTTCACTTTATTGTTTATTAGTAAATATTTGCACACATGTTTTTCACATTCATCATAGGAAATTTATACCTGTGCATAACATATCTTGATCCTTTTTTTCCCATTCTCCTCCCCATCCTTCAACCCCTCCTCCTTCCCCATTTACTAAAGCTTTGTTACCACTTTTTCCCTTCTATTCTCTTTTATTTCATTTTCTCTTCCTTCCATTCCCTCCCCAGTTTCCCTTCCCATTTGTATATTTTCTTCCTACTTCCTGATATCTGTTAACCATTTTGGTCCTCATTTACACTTTCAGTTTCTCACACAAGAAAAACAATGCAATATTTAAACATGTGTCTGATTTATTTCATTTAAAAGTATAGTGTCAAGGTACATCTGTGTACCTCAAGTTTATCTTTCTTTATGGCAGAGTAGTATTTTTATGGCAGGTAGTACAACATTTTCTTTATCCATTGTTGAGCATCTGGGCATTTTCCAAGTTTTGGCTATTACAAACTGTGCTGCTATAAACATAGGTGTGCATACATCTCTGTGGTGTGATGCTTTTAACTCTTTCAGGAAGATACCAAGCAGTGGAATAGCTGGATCAGATGGAGTCTCTAGTTTTAATTTTTGGAAGACTCTCCATACTGATTTCCATATTGGTTGTACCGATTATACTCTCATCAACAGTGTAGAAGGGTTCCATTTTCCCCACAGACTCACCAGCACTTGTTATTGGTTGATTTCTTGATGATAACTATTGATGCAAAAATATCATGCCCTGAGTCCTACATGGTTCTGAATTCTCAAGTTTCAAAGCTTAAGCTAAGGTATCTCAAAAGACATTTTCCCCAAATTGTCATCTCTGCTAAGAGTTTGCAAAGCTTATTTGGAAGCCTAGTGGGGATTAGGATGAGGAAGTATGTGCATCACTATTAGGCCTTTATGCTAATCTCTTTTATGTTCCCACATATGTAAGGTTTGTCTTTTTAACTGGTTGTTGGGTTTGTTGAGGGTGGAATGTACTTATACAGTATTTTTTTTCTTTAGGGAAGGACAAGATTTTCTTTTTGTTATTTCTGCTTTTGGTTTTTTGAGACAAGGTCTTGTTATGTAGTTCAGGCTGTCCTTGAACTGGAGGTGATCCTCTTGCCTTAGCCCCTTGAGTGCTGGGGTTACAGGTGTGCACCACCCCTCCTGGTTTGGAAAGGACAATGTTATCTTTATCCTTATAAATACATTTAGCATACAATATTGTAATTATTCACAGATCTTTTGGAGATTTAGCTTTGTATCTTCATTGCACATAACCGTGTTTCCAATATATAATATAGTACACATTTAAATAATTGATTAATTTTCAGAATATACCTCTAAAAAAGAAAATAAATCTTTACAACATTATCCTTATACAATTACAAAAACGAAACATGCGCTTAGGAGGCTGAGGCAGGAGGACTGTGAGTCCCAGATGACAAAGAAACCCTATCTTAAAGCAAAACAAAATGAAACAAAAAAGAGGAACCTATTTTATTGACTTGGAAAAGAATAACTACATGAATGAGGGACTGAAATTTTTTGAAAAGAACATTTACGTATGATTAAAAAAATGATCCCTCTTTACTAATTTGACTTTCCAATTTCGAGGTCAAGTTGAGAGATCTGTTTTAGAAACTTAACCCTCAAGGCCAAAGAGGACCAGTTTTCTTCACTGTGGCCTGTTGCTCCTGTGCCAGGAATGCCAGTGCCTTCCCTTTTTAGAAAATGCAGCTGCTGGTTTCTGAACTATTGTAGACTGTCCAGACTTCAGTGGCAACTGCTGAGGGTGGGGAAGGGAGGCAGGTGTAGGGAAAGCCCACTGTCAGGAAAGCTCTGTGCTAACTAGGGTAGAGGTAAACATATCGATTGAGTGCACAGACATTTCCAGGATGTATCATGAGAAGTAAGAGGGATAGAAAAATAATCCATCGTGGGCTGCAAAGTGAAAGGAAACTGTAGTCCTGCATGATGTGTTGAGCATGAGTTAATTTTATGCCATGCCATTGTTTCATTCAAATTAAAAATATATATATTGAGTCTCTCCTAAATACAAATAATCTAGATCCCAAGTGATAAAATACAAAGATGAATAGGATACAGCTCCTGCTTCCAGCAGAATTTGCCTCAGATTTCTTCATTATTTTTCTCATGGCCCACTAGCCATGTTGCTCTCCAACCTATAACTTCTCAGTCACTCTTCATTTTCTATGGGATGGAACAGAAATCTCTTTGTCTAATTCCCAAAGTGCTTCACAATCCAGTTCCGGACTACTTCCGCAGCCCCTGGTGCTTGTGCTTAGCTTCTTGGTGTGTGTGAATAGAGCAAGTCACTGTATTCTCTTATAACTCTGGGCCAGGGCTTAAACTCCTACTTACCCTTTCACTGTTTAGTGGAAACACTACATTTCCTGCAGCATATCCTGTGACTTTTCCCCTTTTGCCCCAGATCCTTTCCTCTGTATTTTCTTTAAGCCTATCACTATTATAGTTCTAAATGATATAAAATTGGAATTATTTCTACCCAGCTTATTTTTTCCCATAGTGGGAAACTTCCTGAAAAAAATGGAACTATATCCTTTCATCTTTATTTCTCCTGGACATGCTATAATCCTGGAATGCAGCAGGATTAGTAATGGCTTGGTGAGTGAGCGAAGTGAATTCATTCATCATCCTTGCTTTTCTTTCTTTTTCTTTTTTTTTTTTTTTTTTGATATATCAACTGCTAAAATTTTAAATTTTAAAATTCCGGTCTTCTTTTTCTCCAAAGTTACTCATCAATTCTCTTTCCAGAATGCTGTCTGAAGGGTATCTCAGTGGACTTGCCTACTGGAATGACATCCACTGGAATTGTGCAACATATAATGAGCAGATGACTGAAGAAAAGGAAGAGGAGACAAGTTCTGTCGCTGCTCTTTCCTATTCTTCTGTAGATGAAACCCAAGTCAGAAGTCTTTATGTGAGCTGCAAATCCTCTGGCAAGTTTATTTCTCCAGTGCGTTCCAGAGAGAGCCAACGTAGCATAAGTAAGAGAGACACAGTGCTACTGACAAACCCCAATCCTGTGTTTGAAAGACCAAACTTGGCTGCAGTTGAAATATACAGGGACCCTAGTAGAGAAACCTATTTAGTTCCACCTTCTTGCAAAAGTATTTGCAAGAATTATAATGACTTACAAATTGCGGGGGGCCAGGTGATGGCCATTAACTCAGTGACAACAGATTTTCTCTCTGAGAGCAGTTTTGAATATGGTCCTTTGCTGAAGTCATCTGAGATCTCTTTGCCCATGGAGGATTCTCTTTCTACTCAGCCCAATGACTTTCCTCAAAAGCCTGTTCAGCGGCACTCATCCTATTGGAGAATAACCAGTATCAAAGAGAAAAGCAGCCTGCAAATGCAGAATCCTGTTTCAAATGCAGTGCTGAATGAGTACCTGGAGCAGAAGGTAGTGGAATTATATAAGCAATACATTATGGACAATATGTTTCACGACAGTTCTCCTACCCAGATCCTGACATCTGAGCTCATCATGACAAATGTGGACCAAATTAGTCTTCACGTGTCCAGAGAGAAGAACCTGGAGACTTCAAAAGCCAGGGATATAGTCATTGGCCGCCTATTACAGTTAGTGTCCACTGAGATCAGCACTCCTAGTCTCCATATTTCTCAGTATAGCAATGTGAAGCCATAGAGAGAGTTCATGGATCCATACTTCTATTCCTCTCAATTACTCAAATCCAAAGTGACACTTTATTCATTTATTCTGAGAATGTGCAGGAGGGGCTTGTGAAAGGGAGTTGTGAGCTAAAGAAGCAAAAGTTGGTTGGAAGTCAGATGTGAATGAAGGAGAAATCTCATAATATTACCTATGATGAAGGAGTATGGGGAAATGATCCATAAGGAATGATTTCAAGGAGAAATTTGTACACCAATGAATTACAAATAAAAATGGTCAAAAAAGAAATGGGAATATAAAAATTGGGGAAAAAAAGACAAGCAAAATAAAAACAAACACTATGACAGATTTAAAAGCTGAAATGTTTCAGGGTAGAAATATATATATATATCTCCAAAATAAATTCCTTTGAATTGTTTCTTGTTGAAGGAAATGGACTGCAGAAGGCAGAAGGTGTCTATATTTGGGTGGAAAGACAAGTTCAAACACTTTTTAAAGTATGTTTGTATATCTTTTCTCTATTCTGTATCAGTAGATCATTTAGATATACTTTGTAAATATTAATGCTATATTAACTTGCAATTGTGTTTATATTTTTGAATGATGACTTTGCTATTGCTATAGTCACAGCATAAGCACTGATATTCCCTAATCTGGTCGACTGGTAGAGATGAAGTTTTTGCAATGGAAAAGCACCACAGAGTGAACATGAATCATTTAGTTCTATTTTGCTATGCATGATTTTCTTGGTGGCATCAAGTTTTAAATATAATTATAAATACTTTTTTTTTACCCATTTTGTCTTCTTTTTCTTTATGTTCTCTTGACCTAGAGCCAGTAAAAGATCTTTCGTATCCTCAAAAGGAAGTCACAAATCCGAGGATATCATGTTATCAAATCCTGTACTAGGTATCAAGTTCATTTACTACCATGGTAGCTTCTAACCCTGTCCAAGCTCAGGACTTGGCAAACTATGGCTCATTGGCCAAATCTACCCTGCTGCCTGCCTTGAATGCCTTTGGGTTAAGAATGCCTTTTCTATTTTTAAATGGTTTTTAAAATTGGACAAATACCTAATTTATTATTAACAACAATAAAACTACATGTATAATGAAACCAAAGAAGTATAAGATGCTTACAGATTAAATGAGACCTTGTTTTGATCCATTTCAAACAAACTTCAAAAACCATTAATATTTATAAAACAGTAGAGGAAATATGACCCTTAGGTATTTGTTATTATAGATTTATTTGTGATGGTAATAGAGTAGCTGCATTTTAAAAAGGCCGTTTTTGTCTTTCAGATCATTCTGAAATATACAGATATGAAATATCATGTCTGGGATTTTTTTGAAGTAATTCTGTATAGAAAGAGGAAGTTAAGGCAGAAAGCAAACATGGCGATAATGGGCTATGAAAAAACAATATTTTGTGACACGTGAAAATTACATGAAATTAAAATTCAATGTCCATAGAGTAAAGTTTTATTTGAAACAGTCACACTCAATCATTTATGTGCTGCCTATGGCTGGCTTCCCATGAGAATGAGAGGGTTGAGTAGATGTAACAGAGAACGCATGGCCCAACAAAGTCTAGAACACACCCTAGGTGGCCTTTTATAGAAGTTTGCCAAGTTTGCTCAACAGCAGTGCCTTGTCAACATTGTGGTTACTTGATTTAATTCTGGTTTTCAAGAGGAAAAAGATTCTGAAATGGAGTTTGGTGAGCAAGTTTACTGAGAATTGGTCTAGGAAGTCACTTCTATGAGGGAAGGAGGGAAATAGAAGATTCCACAAAGGTCTCTGTACATCTTGCAGGAAGTTTTGGAGCTAGGATGAGACTAGAATGGTTAGTTCCAAATGAAAACAAAAAATTGGCTTTTGCACTCCAGTGTCTATCAGAAGGGAAGATAATTGGAGTTGAGCAATTCAGCAAAGGGCAATTTCCAAAGTGTGATTTTATCATGAGTCTTCAGGAACCAAACTCCAGGAAACTATGGGGGAGATGGTATCTCATTCCCAAAAGCGGAGTCTAGGTAGAACAATTCTTTATGTTTTTCTATATTTATATTTGTAAAGTGAATGAATGTATTTTTTTTCATATCATTGTATAGGAGACATGATTTTGACATTCTTACTAAGAAATGTTATAGACTGTTTTAAGCATACCACTACAATAACTGCTATGGATTAATTACTTGCTTTGTGTCTGGTACCATGTTAAGCATTTTCATGAATTATTTTGTATGAATCTCAAAATAACCTTAGAACAGAGACAGCATCTATTATCCCCATTTTACAAGTGAATCAGCTGGGCTAAGATAAGTTATATAATTTGTCCAAGGGTACATAGCAGGCGATGGAACTGAATTTAAATTCAGCTTCAAGTAACACAAGAGTCCTAGTTTTTAACCACTGCTACCTGGTTTCTCCTGTTTGTGTATTTAAATGCAGATTTTCTACTCCAGAAGGAGTCAATTCATTAATCTGTTTACTATTACATTACTTTATTTTTCTTCCCTCCAGAACTTAAGCTTTTATTTATCCATATGTTTCATCACTTTCCAAACTTTACTAGCACATAGTAGGTATCCAATTAACATTTGTAAAGTGGCTAAATATGTCTTGGCTATGTTGGATATTATATATGATAGTCAAAGTGAAAGACCATCAGAGCCGAGTGTGGTGGCGCATGCCTTTAATCCCAGCACTCAGTACGCTGAGGCAGGAGGGTTGTTGTGAGTTCAAGACCAGTCTGGGCTACAAAGTGAGTTCAAGGCCAGCCTGAACTGCATAGCGAGACCCTGTCTCAAAAAATAGGGCCAGGGATTTAGCTCAGTGGCATAAGCAAATGCCTGTCAGGTGCAAGTTCAATCCCCGGTTAAAAAAAAAGAAAAAAAAAAGGAAAGACCATCAATACAAAAACCAGATAATTCTGATTAGAAAATAGTGCTACAAAGGTTTCTTCCCCAAGGAGTAAGCTAATTGAACTGAAGGTTAGTAAATAGCATAATAAAGTGCATTATAATAAAATACTGTCAGATTATTTTTCTTTGGTTCCTGAGAAATAATCCATTACAAAGGACAATGGTTCATTTTGTTTTCACTGAGCATTTATTTAATGCTCTTTTTCTTCGTCAGTTTTTTTTTTTTTTGACGGGGGCGAGTTGGAGCAGTGTGTATTAAGCACATGGATGTGTGATGATTAATCTTGATTTTCAGCTTCATTGGTTTGAGAGACACTTAGATTAGTAAAGCACACTTCTGGGTGTATCTGGAGCCCTTCCTCTTTGGCCCTTCAATCAAACCCTGTCTGCCTCACAGCTCCCATGAAGTGAGTAGCTTTGCTCTACCACGCCTTTCCACCATGATATTTCTGCTTTAGGACCAGTCAAGCATGCACTAAAAACTTTGAAGCCATGAGCCAAAATAAACCCTTCCTTCTTTAAATTGCGTGTGTCAGGTATTTTGTGCCAGCAATGAAAAGCTGATTAACACAAGAGGGAAGATACAAGGTATGTGTAGACATACAGAAAAATACACCTTGTCCTCTGTAAGCTTACTATATTGTTGAAGAGATATAGAAGATAACAAAGGA
Organism: Dasyprocta punctata; assembly: GCA_004363535.1. Classification (NCBI taxonomy): domain Eukaryota; kingdom Metazoa; phylum Chordata; class Mammalia; order Rodentia; family Dasyproctidae; genus Dasyprocta; species Dasyprocta punctata. Next base: position 30,999 of record RJWM01021473.1, read on the forward strand.
TCATAAAGTACTAGCCAATTCTTTAGTAAGAGGTAATGTGATACAAACAAGAATAAGATTATTAATGATTGCAACTCAAGGGTTAAGAGTGTTGAAAAGGAGACATGTTGCTCAGTCCTGGGTCGTAGAGGAGCTCAGTGTAGGTAAAGCTTCCAAGAGGCAGTGATAGTTTAAACTATGCTTGAAGAACAAGATATATGATCTAGGCAGATGGATGAGTGAAGTGTTCCAGGTAGAGACATATTTGTCAATGACTAACTGGCGCTGAATGAATGGATGGATAGGCAGCTGATTAGTTTGTTATTGTTCTTTTTAATTTTAAACAAAAGGAAAGTAAGAAACCAAAGCTAGTTTGTTATTGTTGATGTAACAAATTCATACAAGATTAGTGATTTAAAATAACACAAATAGCCGGGCATCGTGATGCCTGCCTGTAATCCCAGCACTCAGGAGGCTGAGACAGGAGTGTTGCTGTGAGTTCTAGGCCAGCCTGGGCTACAAAGTGAGTTGAAGTCCAGCCTGAACTACATAGCAAGACACTGTCTCAAAAAGACCAAGAAAAAAACCCACGAATATATTATCTTACAGTTCTGGAGATCAGAAGTACAATAAAACTGGGAGCTATTGCCAAGCAAAACAGATGTAAAACTAAAAATTATAGCCAGTCGTGGCAGCACACTCCTGTAAAACCAGCACTCAGGAGGCTGACGCAGGAGGATTATTGCAAGTTTGAGACCAGCCTGGGCTACAAAGTGAGCCCAAGGTCAGCCTGAACCACATAGCAAGACCCAGTCTCAAAAAGAGAAAAAATTATATAAACAGAAATATGAAATACAAGGTTTCCCTGTGTTACATAAAAAGTACTCATCATTTTGATAAATATTGAGTCATCCACCAATACTCATGTAGGTTTGGTTCCAGGATTGTCCAAGAATACCAAAATTTACAATGTTTCAGCCTTTTATAAAATGATACAGTATTTGCATATAAACTATGTACATCCTCTTGTATGCTTTAAAACATCTGTATATTGCTTATAATTCTTAATACAACCTAAATGCTATGTAAATGCTTGTAATATTTTATTGTTTAGGGAATAACGACAAGAGAAATTCTGTACATGTTGAGTACTGACACAATATTTTTAAGAATATTTTCAAGACTATTTTCAAACTATAGTTGGTTGAATCTGCAGATGTGGAACCCATGGATTTGTAGAGCCACTTGTATGTAATCTGTAATGAAAGGCAGACTAAGCAACTGATGTTCTTGCCCATCAATTATTTTATTTATTTTCATAGTTTTGGGGGCATCATGGCAAAGTTCTAGAAAAGGCATGTTACGGAGAATGTAATGTCCATGTTTATTTTTAGGAGTATTTTTATTGATGAATTATTTTAATTTTATGTGATTTATTATATTAAACAATATGTACTTAACATAAAATTAAAATGTCAATAAAGTAAAATATTAAATTTTTAATATATAATGAGCACGTAGAATAAAAATCAACATTTTCAGCATCAAATGTTTACCTCCTTAGAAGTTCTAAAAAATAACAGCAGAAATAAATTCCTATGAAAATATAAACAAATCTACAACAGAAAAAATTTTTGCTTCAATTATCACACCTTAAACAATCTTCAGACATGACAGTAGCATGTTCCCTACATAAATATTGTTTACACTGACAGCACATGTGGTTAGCTTCCCCCCGATTTATTTTTTATTTTGAGACAGAGTCTCAATATGTAATTCAGGCTGACCTTGAACTCACTATGTTGGCCTCGAATTTGTAGCAATTCTCCTGTCTCAGCTTCCCAAGTGCAGGGATTATAGACATAGGTTACATTGCTGGCCTTACTATCAATCTTATCATACGGTGTAATGTTGATAGTACAATACTATTTTGTTTTTCTTCACCATACAGGAGGCCAATGTTATGTCCTTCTGAAATCCAAAGATTGTACTATACATTTTTCTATTGTGATCTTGCAACTTTAAAAAAAAAAAGAATCTTGGCTTTGTTCTTGCAAATAGTTCCTGTGCTGGTGTTCTTTTAGCAAATTTGTTTAACTAGTGAGTCAATCGTTGAATGTGACATTTGGGTTTCTTTTTGAAATAGGTGCAACAAGTCTGTTCACAAAGTCATACGGTTTATGACGACATGAAGAAAGACCTGGTGGCTGAGTTCCAGGGTAAATTTCTAAATTCAAGGTGTAAAATGTCTTTTCACCTCCTAGGGCATATATTTTTTATGCCATATTTGGAAGGTTTAGTTGGCCTATATTGCTGAAAGCTTCAACAATCATGAAATGATGCAAATTGTTTGTAAATTGTCATGTATTTGAATAGTGTGTAAACTGCTTTACTGTTCAGGTGATGAGTGAATAACAGTGAAATGGTCAGATTTTTTTCTTTTTTGACCTGCTTTTTTGTCATCAAAATGTAGATAATTTGGAAGGAAACCAAATGTCTTGAGTGTCATTATTATTTTAAAAATCTCAACACCACATCTGTCACTTCTCCATAAATCCTTTAGATTCAGATGATTAGGATAATAAAGTCCTGCTGTGAAGGCTTTTTGTTCAGATAGTGAGGTGTCATGGAAAAATATTTTTGAGTGTTACTATTGATGCATATAGAATGTTTTCTTGTATTTCATTATTAGTGTATTTCAAAACATCTTGTAACACATTGTCCATTACAAATAATTTCCAGCATCGAATTGCAGTGCTGGCATTCTATAAAGTAGGTTTCATTCCTAGAAAGAACCTAATAACATATTCTGACCTAATTCTGACATTGGATCATTCAGGTATACATGATCATTTCGTAGCATTTTGGCTAGTCAAATAATTACACAATAATGTTACACGGTGCATAATGTGGGTAAAACTCATCCACTTACACTTTGGCACGTGTATACACCTTGCTGTTTGTCGTACCAAGTGGGTGAACACAAAAATTATTTCTCGTTTTCCCCAGTGCAGGCACTGAAATGCACAGCTGGCTACTATTATGCTAAAGTACATATTTTCATTAGAAAATTATGGTATGGGTGTCTGTGACTCAGTATGAGGAGCTAACTAATTTTTGTTCCCTAGTCCTTATAGAATTATAACTGTAACCTTCCCAACTAAGTACTTGGGAGGTAGGGAAGGAATAGGACTAGAGTTCCTTGGGTATGGACTTCAGTAGTAAACCCTAGCTTTGACCTTGACTTGGCTTTAATTTCAGAGTGATCATGATGAATGCACAATACACATTTAATAGTGAAACTGCTCCACTACTTCACACAGTCCTTATTTCAAACTTTTTGTGCCCTATGTCTTGTCAGGAACTGAAGTGTTGAGAAAAGTGAGGTCAAGTAGAGATCCCATCAAAATTTTACTTGAAATCTGTGGAGAACACTTGTGAATGTTGCTTTTGTGATTCACTAAATTTGGTTACTGACACAAGAAAACAAGGAAGTGTGAGAATTGTTTTTGCCCATCTGGGTTTTATTTTTATATAATTTATAAAATATTATCCTTTTGCAGAATATAATTAACTTTTTCTTCGTTTGAAAAATAGAATCAGGGGCTCCAGCTCAGTCCCTGGCCAGCTGTCCATTCCCACATTGGGCACTTGCCCATCCCATCCCCTGGCCCCAGTGTCCACCCTGACCAAAGCCTCTTCAAACTGCTGCTGATCAGGGACTCGGTGACTGAGTAAGACTTGTCTAATTACTCACTTTGTAGAGAACAACTTCAACAACACTTAAATCACCATAGGAATTGATTTCAAAATCTGCACCACAGATACAGAGGAGGAGAAGAAAAACCAACAGCAAGTCTGGGACACAACCAACCAAGAGCTATTCAAGACAATGACAACTGCCTATTACTCTAGAGTCATAGGCATTAACCTTAGTATATGACATTAGAGATGAGAAATCCTTTGAGAATATTCAGAACTGGATGAAAGCGTCAAAGGGAATGCCTCAGCTGGGGTGGAGTGCCACTTGCTAGGGAACATGGGTGACACGAAAACCAAGGGGGAAGGAGTAGGCTAATAAGTTGGCTCCAGAGCATGAAATCTGATTTTTTAAGGCACACACAAAATCCAGCATGAATATGGATGAGGCTTTCAGTTCCCTGGTCTGGGACATCTTGCTCAAGTCAGGAGGCCAGAGATAGGGGAAAAGCAGCAAGGCCCCCAGAGCAGAACTGAAAAACCCTGTGACATGATAAACACCCATGTTTTGCCTTCTGCCTTAATCCTGGAGGCTGAGCCTGAGGGAAGCAGGGCTGAGACCCGTGCAGGGGAGGCAGACTAGGGACCTGGATGAATAGATGGACAGGTGATAAAGAGAGTGCAGAGAAAATCGAGAAGAAAAAAAAAAAGA
>RJWM01021474.1:0-35285 GCA_004363535.1 Dasyprocta punctata
TATATATGAGCCCACGACATGTCCTTTAGCTTTGACTCTACCACTCAATAGATTGTTTTGAGATTCCTCAATGCTGCTATATGCATATTTCATTGTTTTATTGTGGTATAGTAGTCCACTGCAAGAATATACAGTAATTTCTTTATATATTCTTCTGCTGATGGAAATTTGGGTGGTTTCCAGGTCGAAAGTATTGGAAAATAAAGCTTCTACAAGCATTTATGTATATCTTTATATGAATAGATGCTGTCTTTTTTCTTAGAAACTAGAATTAAAACTACTGAGTCATTTGGTAAATGTATATTTTCCTTCTAAAGAAGCTCCCAAATTGTTTTCCAAAGTAGTTTTTCTATTTTACTTTCCTATCTTCAAAATGTAAATACCAAAGTTCCTGTACATTTTTGTCAATAGTTAATAAGTTCAGTATTTTAAATTTTAATCATTCTAAGAAACTTGTAATGGAAACTTCTTATGGTTGTAACATTGCATTTCCCTAATGAGAAATAATATAAAGCATCTTGTGCGTTTGTCATCCGCTTTTTTCTCTGATGAATTGAGTATTCAAATTTTCACCCATTTAAAAATATGTATTTTTTTCTAAATACATTTTGAAATGTTTTAAATTTCTGGATACAGGTCATTTATCACATGTATGCTTTATACTTATTTTCTCTGTTTGTAGCACCACTTTTCCTTAACAGCACTTTGGAAAGAAGAAATCAGTCAATTCTGAAAGTTCCATTTATTTTTGAATTGCATATTTGGTGTTGGATTTAAGAAATATAGCTTAAAATCTAAAAGTTTTTGCTATATTTTCACTGAGCAGTTTATATAATCTATCTTGAATAAAGTTTTGTATATGAGATAAGAATCAAAACTTGTATTTTGGCATATGGATATTCAATCGTTGAAATGCAATTTATTGAAAAGATCATCTTTCATCTACTGAATTACCTTTGCATGTTTGTAAAAGGTCAATTTTCTATGTATGTGTGCCAAGAATTTCTAATACAACAACAAATTCAAATATTTACCAGATTGAAGCTCTGAATTTTATACATCAAACTGGTGAACCTTGGTACCCAGATATTGGTCAAATACATGTCTACATATAGTTGTTATTTATTAACATTTGTATGACCCCAATATTAACCAAATAAAATATCCTCCTTAATGTGAGTGGGCCCCATCCGATCAAGTAAAAACCTTATTAGGAAAATAGATTGAGGTCCTCGAAGACAGAACTGGGCCTCTAGACTGCACAGTTGAGTCGAACCTGCAATATTCACTATTCCTTGATCTCTAGCCTGTCCTATAGGTTTTAGAATTCAAGCTTCCACAATCATGTGAGTCAGTTCCTTAAGATAGATCTCTTTATATTTTTACATTTGCTTACCCTATTTGTTCTATTTTTCTGAAAAACTCTAATACAGTGATACACTGTATTTTTATATTATTTAGGAAACTGTTTACAAATATTAAAACCTAAATCAAGCTTGCTTAAGCAAAAATATTTTCTAGATTTACTTGAGTGTCTCATGCTATCCAAAAATAGGAAATGCAGCTGGTCTCAGAACGATTAGAGTCAGGAATTTAAACAACACCAGAACTCTTTTTTTTTAACTGATTAGTTCCTCTCTCTCTCTCTCTCTCTCTCTCTCTCTCTCTCTCTCTCTCTCTCTCTCTTTCTCTTTCTTTCTCTCTCTTTCTCTCTCTATCTCTCTCTCTCTTCTCTTTCTGTATCACTCAAGGAATCTTGACTTTCTCTGCTTCTCAGATATATCCACACAAGGCTATGACTGTTGGGAGTCTTTCAGATTTCCAAGGCTGACTGAGCATACACCATTCATTCTCAACCCTAGAGATTCCATGAGTTAATCTCATTGGCTAGCTTGGGTCAGGAACCCATCACTGAGTTAATCCACTGTGACTGGGTTTGGACATACAATATTACTGGAACTGTGTAGATGACATGGAAGAGGAGACTGGTCCTGATTGAAGGGTTCTGCACAAGTAAACGGTTTCCATTGCATTTATTTTTGAGAACAGTAAGCAAGCTAAATTTCTAATGTGATGCAAAATCAAATAAAGCATTAGATCCTAATAATGTACTAGAGCCACCTTGCTAAAATTACTTTACTCTATCTGACTGGAACACTAAGATTGAATCAGAGTCTAATTTTTAGTTAAATAGTTGTTCCCTTTTGTTTGTGTTTGCTTGTTTATATTTTATAATGTACTTTTTTGATTTATTCATTTCTGTATCTCAGAACTTGAAAAAATATTTGTGGAAATTTGGGATTTATACATCATTTTAAAAGCATATAAATGTATGTGCAAAGACAGATCAATTATTCAGGGCTCTTGTGGTAAAACAAGCCAGATTAAGGAACTGCTGCTTTTGTTGTATATTCTGAAAGGCTCCAGCCATCTTAACTCTTCTCTCAAAATCAGTGATTTTGCACTCAAATTTACAAATTTTTCTTGAATTTTTCATGTATTCTTGCTCAACATGTCAAGTATGACAGAACAGATGTAGGCAGTGAGCAGTCAAACAGATGTTTCATTTGTATTACCATTCATTACAATGTGTCATAATTGACAGAGCAACCATGCAACTCATCAAGTGCTTAAAAACTATTCAGGTTTCATTTCAAGGAAACTCATGATTTTAAAAAATAATTCTTCAAATTCATGGCAATTTAAAATCTTTTTCTAAAATAAATTCTCATTACTGGCTGGTATTCAGCCAGAAAACCTCCTTTTCAGGCTATAAGATAAACAAGGAATTTTTGTTTTTCTCCATAGAACAATCACGGTTACAATGGAAACTAATTCAGTTCAGTGGTGAAGCCCGTGCCCAGTCCTTAGGCCTTATATGAATTCTACATAAAAATAGTGAAATCACCAAACTCCCAAAATTGACATATATTACCTTTAAAAGTTCATTGTTACTATTACTTTCATCACTTGTTTTTGTGATATGAATGGTGTTTCTCTTAGTTTCTTTCTTGTTGCTGAGACATAATACCCAAAATCCATATGTCAAAAAAGTAAGCGTTCATTTTGGGTCACAGTTTATAGAGTTTTCAAACCATGGTGGGCTGGTTCCAAGGCAGGGTAATGTGACAGAGAAAGGTTGCTAGGGGTATGGCAGACAGGAAGCATGGAGAGTGATCAAGGGAGGAAAGAGAAGATAGACCCTTCAAGGCCATCCTCCAACCAGGTTTCCTGTCCCAACATCACATCTAGCTATAAACTCAGGAGGGGACTAATTTATTGATGAGTCTCACATCCCCATCATCAAATCACATCTCAAAAGCCACATCTATGATCACATGAGGCTTTAGGGGGACATTAAGATATAAATCATGAGTTTCCAACATATCTGGAAAAGGTCACCCTTTACAATGTTTTCCTTGCATAGTAACTTTCAAATTGGATGGTTATGGACATTTGCTTTGGTAATTTATGACGTGTTTTCAGTAGAGCTTTCTGTTAGGATTTAGTTAGGGGTTTATGATTTTTTCATTGAACTGTATGTAGTATTGTATCTTTATTTTTGAATCTTTCTCTTTGGTTGTGGAGCATTCCTTTTGATCTTTGTTTTCAAAGGAATATTTTTTTCAGCTCACAAATTTACTTGTACACAGGGAGATTTTCAAAACATTTGTTACACCCAACTTTAGATGTTGAATTCCTATACTTCTGACACTGCAAAATATTGTTCCGGTGAATATTTTTGAGGCTCTTTTTCAGAGAGGTTTGTTAAAGTACCTGAAAAACCTCACTAAGCATGTTTGCTCCACCAGTGGGTATGGATGCTCATGGCTGATCTTGTGTTTCTGTGCATTTGCAACCATGCTTTCCTTGGCTCCCAGACTTCTGTGTCTCTTGCACAGCCATCTTTACTGAGGCTGGCATTCTCTAAGCAAAATATCCAGCTTTGCTGAGTAGCCTGCATAATGGTCCTAATGTTAAAACAGATCTCTATCACAGTCCATAGGCCAGGGAATGCAACTTGCCAAACTATCTCTCTTCTCTTTTCCCAGAAAATTCTCCCCTCTCCATGTTAATTTTAACTGTAGTGACCCAGTTTTTCTCCTACACCTGAAATGTCCCATCATCTTTTCACTGATCTCAAATTTTTAGACACGAGATTTTGTTTTCCAACAATTTCTGTTTTGTGTTCTCTAAAATTCCACGACAGAAGAAAATATAAAAAGTTTAGCTACCTATTTGATATTGGGAGAGCAGAAAGAAGGGCAAAAACATAAAACATTGAATTAATAATCAAAAAGCTTATCCAGAAGTAATTAATTTTACATAGATCTGGTTCATAATTCATATTTAAATGATAAACAGATTATGCCAAAAGGGTGGAAAAAAGATAAAGTAGATTTATTCAGGAATCCAAGTAAACTTGTGTTTTTTACTCCATATAGACCCCTCAATAAACTTCATGCTTAGATATCTATTTAGGTATGCATATGATACATGTGCATATGCATATATTTTCTTCTTAAATTAGATGAATCATTTCTGATAAATTTCCATTGGATACTCAATAGAATCCTAAGTCAAGTTTTTCCCATAGCTCTCGAAGTTACCTGAAGGAATTGCCTGATAATGATACTAGTTGATTTCAAACTGATTCAGATTCCTAAAAAGACAATGAACCTGGGGCATGGAGGAGACAGACAGCTAGCTCCTAAAGAAATGGAAACATGGAAAGCAGCCCTCCCAAGGAAAAAAGACCTTCCCAAGGAACATACCTGTCTAAGTTTCAAGCCAATAGAACTTCTATTTAAACCCTATAAAATAGAACTTCTATTTAAACATCTATAAAACCCTATTAAACATCTCTGAATACTTCTTATTTGATTCATTCCCCAAGATTTAATTTTTTTCTTGTCTTTTCATGTATTGCAGAAAATGGTGTGAATCGTCAAATTCTTAGACCTAAATTATGGGACATCATTTTAAGAAAAGAATTACCTACAGAACAAGTAGTTTAATATATAAAATTCAAGCCTTCACTCTTACTGGACTAACGTTGAGTAAGAGAATAGGTAGGGAAAAAACAAGTAGGTATGACTTGTCAATCATAGAGACCAAAAACACATGTGCAGAACGGAGATTATGGACTGACTCTACAGCCCTGCACCTGGGCCCAATCAGAAGAGTGCCATTTCCAATTCTTTTATAGCTGGCTGAAACCAAGCAGGCTTTTGATAGGACAGATTAGATCTGACATCAGGTTGAGTGAGTTTCTGATAGGACAACTGTCCCAAATGCTTTATTTGGATGACAGAGAAGCAATCAGTAGGAAGAAAAGATACAAAATTACCCTCATGAGCTCTGTGAGTTTGCTCACTGGTTGCTTTCACTATTCAGAATGTATATCCTACCTTTAACAAATGTAAATCCTTGCTACTTTTTCCAAGTGCCTTATCCAATTTTTTTTCAGGACACTAAGAACCTGCAAAGAATTACTTCAGGTATTTCCTTGGGACCCAAAAGTAGGTAACAACTTCAATAAATCTGTGAATCTGGTCCAATTGAAACTTGTCTCTTTTTAATATTGTGGGGCCATTCAATGTTCCACTTGGTTCTACCACCCTGTTTGACATTATCAGAGCCACTAACAGAAATTCACTTTTACCAAATTCCATTCATACTTACCCTCTGAAGAGTGCTCTGGCCTAGGTAGGAAGCTGATAAAATCCTTAGCAAGACAACTCTTTCAAAAGAGCGAGTACTAGTCCCAAAATTCAAAAAGTATGCTAATTTCAGCTACCATACATTTTTAGTTTCAAATCTAACCAATATTTATATACTAGTGTCCATGGATACTTTACATTTTAATTTAAAAAACCAAAGAACCTGTACTTTTAGATGATGCTTTCTGAAACATATCTGGTAGTAACTCAGAATTCAGGCAAATTGAGGCTATCATAACATTTCTTGGGTTTTCACTTGATTTGTTTACATGACAATAAACTATATAACTACTGATAATTGAAAAAAATCCATTAATGGCTTTTTTGTTTTGTTTTGTGCTTTATCAACTTGATTGATTTTTTAAAATGGAAATAGCAGTAGTTAGATTTAACAGCCTTGATTGACTGACTGCTTTGTCACTATTTAGACAAAGAGGAATATATCATTTTAACTAGCAGTTTAGAAGCTGCATGACAATCCATTGTATAAAGGACTTTTTTAAAGCTTCAGTAAGATTACTTTGCTCATTATGAGGACTCGAATATCCTGAATTAAATTATAAAAGTCCAACCTGACTACAGCGAAGATCTAATGAGAAATCCTTGCTCTCCTAGGAGCTCATTTAATTATCTCAAGCATTGCTTTCAAAGTACAAGTTATAATGTGGCTTGTAAATTCCTATATAATACATGTAAATTATAAGCCATTTCAGAGAAAAGGGAGTTTGATGACAGTCCAATTTACATTTCTTTCTTGGCTATAAACACCCCTGCATCATTTTTTAGGTTTAGCATTAATAGACACAGATGGAGTTTTGTTTTCCTAGCTATTGTCATCAAGATATATACTTTTGTTCCTTGACAAAATGGTAATTCCTTCAGTAAATATAACAGTTTGCTGATATATGGTTGAAATCTGAAAAAGGAGAGCTATAACCATATAAAATTTTTATTTGTTGACTCAAATCTGGGTGTATAAATTGGGGTTTTAAGTGAAACTTGCTTTGCCCTATGGGCCAGATATTTTGCTTAAGAGTGAAAAATGACAAACAAGCTTTAAAAATACGTTGTTTTAATATGCTGTGAATTTTGATACAATAAAATAAATTGTTCTACCATTTGGTAGTACAAATCTAAACTTTTTATGAAGTGTTTCAGTGAATAACTGCAACAAATTAGTGAAATAAGTCTTTTCTCTCACCTTTTCTGTAACAACTCTTGTTAGTATCTTTTCAAATATATCAGCAATGAAATTTGAATCAGATAATTTAATCTTGAAGTATAAATAAATGATATTGGTTTATTTTTTGTCTTTTTTCATCTGTCATTCTTGTTAAGTCCATGTAAATCAGCTAATGTTAAGTTTACCTCAAGGTTTGTATGTACCATTAAAATATTTTCTCCCTAATGAAACCCCTTTTGAAGGAATTTAGGAGATTTGGTCCAAACTTTATTTTTTGAAACATTTGGGATGATGTTTAGGCACCAAGAACCTGGATAGAATTTCTTCGGGCATTTCCTTGGGAACCATAATAGTAAAATGGTAGAATTTAGAGTGGTGGTTCTGCAAATATTTAGTATATTAGTGAGTAATTGCCAGTGGGATGTTCCATAATGCACACAACATTTAATTATATAACAGTACATATGCAATAGATATTACACTCAAGTATATTAATATTTGGGAAGCAAACAAATATTTATAATAAATTCTATAAATTATATGTCAGTTCTGCTCCTAGTTTTGCCAGTAAACATGTTATGAAAGGGTTTTTTAAAATCATTTAAAAATCAATCATTTAATGGGGCAAGTGGCTATAAGATTATAATATTCAAATAAGGTATATTCAGTGGGAGTGATTATAAACTTACAATATTCAAATATGTAGCAAGATTGTAGAATCTGTCCCTGTTGTGTACAGACTCTCCTTACAAGTATTGGTGGGACCTGTGAACACTATAGGTAGTGACACTTTTGATTAGAGTATGTTATATACCAAAGGGATGGACGGTCACTCCCATGACTATTTTAAATTGTATAGCCTGCCATTATAGTTAAATAGTGGGAGACTGTTCTGGCTTTGCAGAAATGAGCTGTCATGTTGTGAGAGGTCCTACACGACCAGGACTTAAGGGCAGTCTCTAAGATGTCATAGTACTCAGGCTGATGGTAAGAAAATGGAAACCTCAGTCCTCCAACTGCAGGGAACTGAATTCTGCCTAAAAACCCAAAGCCCTGGAAAGAAACCCTGAGCTTCAACTGAAAGATGCGATTCTACTCCCAAGCAACACCTTAATTTAGCCTAATCATGCTGAGCAGAACTTCCAGCTAACCTGTCCTGTGACTTTTGATGCATTAAAACTATACAATAGTACATTGCAGTTTGTGGTGGCGTATTATGCAGCTAGATAGAAAACTATTACAATTAGTGAATTTGTTTCCAATTCAAAAGTATTTTTAGATCTTTGTCCCAATCTAATATTCTGTGATTTTTATTAAGTCATGGCTTTAGTTCTATAAATAAGGAAAAGGAACATAATGGAATAAGAATTTTAAAGTTAATTTTATGGTTGATTGATATATTAAAGAAAGTTTACATGTAACACAGGGAGTAAAGATGGGATATTAGAGTTGGCAAGAGCAAGGAATGAGGCAGGGAAAGGGGACATAAAAAGAATTAGATGTATTATGTACATGTGCCAACTCCCCATGATGAATGCAGCCATTATGTACTACAAACATGTACAAATAAAAATAAAACTTTTTATAAAAAGCTTAGAAAAGCATATGATAGTAGCTACTTGGTTTTAATTTATGCAGCTGTTTGAACTGGAAGGGTTTTATGAACATGTCTGTTCACAAAACTGAAACAAAAATCTGATCAAAATAAAACACAATATTTTACAATTTGGAATATCACTCACAAAAGTCTAATAACTGAAACACTTTATATCTGTCACTTCAGTTTTTACAAGGGGTATGAATAGGGCTTATTCTGTAATGTCAAATTTGCATGTTCTTTGGATTGAATTGCCTTCCTGAAGCTTAGAAATTCTATCAGAATTTTCAGGATAAACTGGTTAGAGAGAAAGAGTGTTCTTTTAAAATTCCTTCAGCTTTTCCAGTCTTTCCATATTTTAACTCAACTTCTTTCTTTATGCTGAAGTATCATTCTATTTTGCTTATCAATTACCATGATAAGTAAAATAGGATGATAAAATGTGACACTTTATTAAAATTGCTGAATCTGGATAATAGTTTGACATCTGTTGATAGCCTTACTGCTTCACATTTTCAAATTTTAGACTGCATCAGCTTGTGATACAAATGCATTAAATTTATTTGCATACATAATCTTGGGATTTCATATTAAGCATGAAAGAGGATAAAGAATCTCATACTAATTATGTATGTTAAATAAGAAATAATTTCTTTAAAGTTCCAAGTAACTTGGCTCTTTCAAAGCTGTAGGCAGGGAGATGTATAATGATTAGTGTGTATCTTGGATGGTTCACAATAAAAGACTTTGCTTACATCCTAAAGCAAAGCTAGTAACTCTTTGAAAAAACACTTCTTCATTCAATTGGTATTCCTTAAGGGCTTATTAGTCAGTGCAAGACATAATTCCTACCTCGGCAAAATTAGTACCAGATCACTAAGCAGACTACAGAATATTTTTCAAAAGTGTGCCAAGCAGAAGATGTGACAGGGACATACTTAAGGAATCCATGAGGCAAGCAAATTGATGATCATTTAGTCTCCTGGCCCCACACTTAAACGATATTTTTACTAGTAGTACATCAAAAGAAAATTCTATTCTGCCTATCTCTTAATTTTTAATAAACAAGTTCAATAGTGAGAATATATAAATTATTATTGATAAAGACAAATCATCCCAGCACCATACACACACACAGTGATGTCACTACAAGTGCTCTCTACACAAGTAAAGGCAGACTGACCTGAGTATGCTAAAAATAGTTAAAAATAGGAAAGCAAGCTTGCTTGAGAAGACTAAATCTGAATGAGAAAAACTGGCCTCCAGAAACCTGGACTTACAGACCTGGAATCCTGGTGCTTGATTTCCCCAGCAATTAGTATGTTTCATCCCAAAGTGATCATGGTGACCAGTGCAGTGGTGCTATGAGGAAAATCTTTGCTGTCTAAATATGGCCCAAAGTCTGCAGAGCTCTCCAGCTCCATCTTCCTTCTCCATTATTATTTCTATTACTTATAGATGTGGGAAAAAGAGAAAATAAATGTTTCTTTCCGCTTTTTGTGTTATAATGACAAATTTTTTATTAAGAAAAGAATTTAGGAACATAAATGAAATTCTTTTCAAAACTCATTGTTTAAGACCATCTCACTGTCTTCTCACACAGGACATGGAAGTCTCTCAAAGACATGTTTGCTAAATGAATGAAGCATGTATTTGATTCCAAAACTCATGTTCTTTCTACATTCACAACTGTGAGGAAAATGTGCATAATACTTTTGAGTATTTTCTATATTTTGTGGTTTGGATCTAGAATGTTTGCCCAAAGCCTGTTGTACTCAGGTGGGGCTTGTGGAAGTCAATGACATTATTGGGGCTCTGCAGTTGACATGCTGTTAGGAGATAGGGCTTGGTAGAAGCAGGTTATTGGGGGACCTGACCTATATGCTTGCACCTCCCTCCTCAGGTCATCCCTTCCCTCTCTACTTCCTGGACACCATGAATTGATTGGCTTTCTTCCAAGGCAGCCCCTTCTGCTTTGCTGTTTTCTGCATTTAAACATGCAGACCATGGACTGAATCATGAATGAAATAAACCTCTTCTCCATTAAGTTGTGGGAACTGGGTGTTTTATCCAGTGCTGAGAAAGTAACTATGTCATTTTCCTTGAAGAGATTATTTCATTAGACTTGTTTTTCTTAGAACAGATAATTAAAATTCTAAAATTTTAAACCCAGGTAATTTAAGCTTAGAAATTGAATTTTTAACTACTACTAAGTATTCTTTTTTATTGCATATACAAGGATTATCAAAAAATTATCAGGTAAGTTTTAAAACCCAGGTAAGGGAAGATAAAGAACTCAGATAAAGAGGTCAGAAAACACCAACTGAATAATCTTTCTCGTAACCTAGAAAATGTTATGAGAGAAAACTTCCTTGTTTGTTAAGGAAATAAGCTAAGTGAAAGTGAGTAGTCAATGTTGCATGTATAGATAGTAGTATTTTTATAGATCTATGTAGGTAACAATAGCCTGACTCAAAAAGCCTGGATCTTATTCATGCTACACAGATATTAACAAAAAGATTGTGTTAAGTCACCATGATCTGACACAATCAGTCATTTAGATGAATGAACTAACTTCACTTTTTCGGAATGTACGCTTATCAAATACCCTGAATATTTATTTGATTTACCTTTAGGTTTGCTAATGTGAAAAGAAAACACTGACCCTAGGCATGAGTAGCCTATTTGACAGCTATATTTCTAATGATCAATTTATTGATATCCATAGTTTCTACACTTACCTTGTGGATCTATAAAATTAAATTTAAATTTGAATGAAATATTTTATATCTAATATTTAATATATCCAGGAAGAGTGCTGCTTGCCTATAAACCTGGCTATTTGGGAGGCTGAGGCAGGAGAATAACAAGTTTGACACCAACGTGTGCAATTAGTGGCACTATTTTGCAGGAATATTTTTTAAAAGGGTTGAGAGTGCAGTTCAGTGATGGAGCTCTTTCTTAGTATCCATGAGGTCTTGGGTTCGACCCCCAGTGTTACCAAAAAGAAAAAAAAAGTTTAAAAATTATTACAGATATAAATTCCACCTTTCAGACTGGCATAATAGTCAATTTATTATTTTATTTTATTTTTTCCAGTACTGGGAATTGAACTCAGAACCTTGTGTTTGTCAGGAAGACACTGTGCTGCTGAGCTGTATCCCAGGTTCAATTTTAAAAAGTTCTTAAATACTTAGCATGCTCAAAATATAAGAAAATATGCTCTTCAGTTAGACTGCAACTCTTGCTCAAATACAGAAGGATCCTACCATGCAAAACATGTATTTCAGAAATAATTCCCGTGAGAGTGAATATATGGTAGAAACTTACTATACGGGATTCTCGTTTGAAAATACAAAAAAATTGTAACGAAGTGGTGATAATCTACATAAAGTACTGGCAATATCTTAAATAATTTTGAGTAAACACTTTTTTTTTTTTTTGGTCTTTTTGAGACAGGGTTTCACTATAGTTTAGGCTGGCCTCGAGCTCACTTTGCAGCCCAGGCTGCTTTCAAACTTGCAATGATCCTCCTTCCTCAGCCTCTCGAGTTTTGGGATTACAGGCAATACTCGATTAGTTTGCCCCAAACCCAGCAAACAAATCTTAATGAACCAAATCTTCAGACTATTCCCTGGAAAATTCTCTTTATTGCTCCATGAAAGAAAAAAATAATTTTTTTATTGAAAATTGGTTTTTTGATTGAGAGCCCTTCTTAAAATACTAAATTTCTCTCTTGATAAACTATTGGACTTGTGGCCTTTTTTCTTTTCATTTATTTCTCTTTAATGTAATAAATAACTTGTAATATTATAGTTCTTCAGATGAAGCCCAAAGTTTACAGCACATACTCTAGTTTTGTTTTGCAGTTTATAAAGAAATACTTTTTCTTCCAGTGTCTGTTATTATTCATAGACCTATTTGTTCATTTCTATGTTTAAAACACTTGAGTTGTTTACTAGGGAATACAAATTGACAATATTGATATTTTAATATCTATAATTTATTAATATACTCTGAATTTTTAACAAAAAATAATTGTCTTATTTCTCTTTCCATTATTTCATAAGTTCAGAGAGGTACTAACATTGACCAGGAAAATACTAAATGATTGAACTAAAAAAATAAATCCAGAAAAGTACTTTCATGAAAAGATGGGAAATTACAATCTGTATATCATTTTTAATTAATTGAAATTGGTAAAGGATTTCAAGATCCTTTTTTATAAAACATTTCTTTTGTTCAGTATTTTTTCAGATATTCCAAAATCTTAAATACAATGGCAGCTATATTTTTCATTGTTCATTCATTTACCCAACAAGTACACTTTGAGTATGTATAATGTGGTGAAAAATATTTTATGGAGAACTACAGAAATAAATGGTATGCAGGATTCTTTCTTAAAAAGCTTCAAAATATTTGGAAAGACAGCTATAAGCAAATGAGTGTTGTCCAGTCTATATCCTAAACAGCAGTTATATTGAACAGTTAGGTTGAATCTGCCTGTGTATCAGGAAGACTCCCCAATCTCCCAAACGAGTGTACAGCAAAAGTTTAAATAAATGAGACAAGTGATATGATTTTAGGGCTCCAGAGGATCAAAGCCCTTTGCACCGTTCTTGACTCTGTGGCTATGATGAGGGCTAAGACAAAGAGCTTCTCTGTGCAGCCTGTATTTATTTTCATAATAAACAAAGAGAGGGGATACTGAGGAAAGCAGGGGAATGAGCAGGACGTTGGTTCACTTCAAGGACTTCTCTAAGTAGTAAACTGTGCCAATTTTAGGGGAACCGTCTTATCTCCATGATGACATTTATGGTGGGGGTGACTGCAGCTGTGAGATGTCTGCAGTTGCAGTCTCTATCTACTCAGTTGGGTTTGAGCCAACCATCTTCGGCTGTGGCCTTATCTTGCCCTTTGAGGTACCTCTGGCCTCACAGGTCACTACAGGCCTCAGCCAGGACCAGCGATTCTTAGAGGTTCACTTACTATGAATCAGCTCCCATTGCCAGGCAAGGGTCCTCGGCCTAGGACAGACTCACAGATAAACATAGAAGGCCAATTAGTTAATTTTAAATCCTGCTCAGAGTTGCTTCATAGTGGTCTCCAATACCTGTGGATAGATTCACTCTATATTCTGATACAGAAATAGTGCCTTGAGATTTTACATGCTACCTTTGCATTCAAAGGTAGGGTCTAGTAATGCTATTACCAGGAAAACATTTGTTTCTCTAGTCAAAGATACGATCAAAGTGTTAGTGTAAACAGATTGTCTTTCCATAACCAGCGCATAGCAAAAATAGGACACCAACTCCATTACATATACTTACTAAGGTAGATGTAATCCCTCTAAATAGAAAGTAGGTGTTAATTCGCTTTCCTGGGAAGTTTCAATTTTGACATTCTTTTCTATTTTTTTTTCAGGTAGTGATTGTATATAGACATGAGTTGCCCAACAAAAATAAAACAAGACAAAACAAAACAATCACGGAGCCAATGCTTTCAACTGCAAATAACTTCAGCTTTTGGCAAAGTATGCCAAGAACAAAAATCAATATTGAGGAATGGACTTCCCAAAACAAATTAACTGGACTAGTGAGTTGGACTTATTCTACAAACTTTTATTCGAGTATTTCTTTAACTCTTATTGTGATAGCAGTTCAATCAATGAACAAATTATGTATTTAAACAATTATTTCATTAGCAAACTTCACAGCATGTAAAGCCACAGTGTAATATACATCTCAGAATATCATATGGCTTTCCTAAAAATTTTTGTTTCTATTGCTCTTCTGTTTATTTCGTAAGGTCCAAGTTTCTGAAACAAACCTTTTGGAAAGTTTTTAAACTGTATAGCAGAATATGAGGCTGAGGAAGGACCATGTACAAGACATAGGACTAACAATATGATTTGAAAGTAATCTTGTTTCAAAATGTCGTTATGTCTTTTCTTAGTGTCAAAAAATAAACATGAGACTAACAATCTTACTCATCTAAGAAATTATTCTTTCACATGTATATATTTTATAGGCACATATGTAAAACAGTGCATTGTTTAGTTGCTTTGTTAGTGAATATTTAAGAAGACTTGCTGAAATAAATTTATCTGAATTAGTTAAACATGTTTTTGAGAGTGAATTTTGGCAGTTTTTCCTGATACTTATATTTTCAAAGATTTTTTTCTCCTAACGTTGATGGGAATCAGTGCTAGAAAGGTATTTAAATGTCAGAATTCTAATGTCAAGTTCTGTCCATTTGAAATACTATAGGATCTATTATTTATAACACATTAACTATTAGACTTGAGATTCATTTCCAACTCATGATATATGAGATGAATTAGAAGAAAATCTAGCCTGATTATTTTCCCCTTTAATTCTTCCTATCCTTCCTCACCTCTCCCAGATCTCAAGAACAGTGTAGCATAATGGTAATATAAAAAGATACTAATATATTATTAACTGTGAAGTACATTTATACACAAGGAGAGAAAGAAAAAGGAAAACAAATTCATTTTTTCTTTTTGCTCTTCTAGTGGAACTGCTACTCCAGTAACCCCAACTCTAATTATAACTATTACGTTTGACTGTGTGTACGTGTGTAGATATAATCAAGTGTCTGTATGCATACATATTTTTGCATGAATACCCACACATATACTCACAGTTTTTCTACTATTACACTTACTGTATTCCTTGCTCAACAACCTGTTTAACAACTGTTCTGACTTACAACTGAGGTGCTCTGTTAGGACTTATGATGCATCTTTTTTTTATTTTATTTTGGTGCAGTTTTTTTGTTTTGTGTTTGCTTGTTTTTGGTATGTGTGTGTTTGGAGACAGGGTCTCACCATGTAGTGCAAGCTGGCCTTGAACTCACTTATGCATCTCAGGCTGGCCTCAAATGCATGGCCATCCTTTTGCCTCAGCCTCCTGAGTGCTGGGATAACAGGCTATTTTGGTACAGTTCTATCTATCTTGCTTATAGAGCATCAGTGTCTTTTTTTGATATAGCACACCTTGTTTATACAGTACTATAATTTTTGCTGATTGTATTGTATAGTACAATACTGTTGTTTTATAATCTGTTAGATATTACAGTCCTGCATGTAAGAATTGTTCAGATTAAAGCAAAGTCATCAAGGTAAGTTACCTTTGGCCATTTCTTTGTTCTGAATATTGTAATGTACACACTATATACAGTTCCTTATTTAGCTATCAACTCTTTTAATAATCTAGTTCAGGAACTTAACTTGGCCATTAAATGAGAAATCTCTATATTGATATTTCCTGCATTGTTACTTTTGTTCTTGAAATGCTTTTCATAGAATTTTTTGTAAGCTTTCCCTGAGATATTTTATTTTAAAAGCTTAACCTGCAATTCATCACATAGGAAGCATTTATTATAATAATATTTCTATTATAATGATATAAATGAAAACAAAAAGCAAGGGAGTTTATTTGCTCATGTTAGAAAACTACAGATTCCCCCTGCAGAATCCATCACTTGGGAAACATGAGAAAAGAAAATGAGATGCTCTTGAAACTCCTTACTGAATCTTGCCTCTGTTGCAGTGCCATTCCAGTACATAGTACACTAACTAGAATTTTTCATCACACCAAAAAACAGAACCAGAAGAGGACTCTGAGTAATTAGCATAGATTTCATGCCCCAGTTTGACCCAATTCTCATATCTAAAAGGAGAGAACTATATTGATTTTGTATATAGTGACTAGCAGTTTTCAACTGAACCCCCAAAAGTTTGGATAAGACAGCAATAATTTTTTTCAAAAGTAGAATTAATAACTCTGTTCAAACCAGCTATCACCCTCCTTGGTATCTTCCTGAATGCAGACCCTTGTTTATAGCAGCACAACTCATAATAGCTAAGTCTTGGATGTTATCTATATGTCCGACAACAAATGAGGTGATGGAAGAAGATGTGGCACTGATACACATTTTCTTTATAGAATATTACTGTGCCATTAAGAAGAACAAATGGGTTATTTGTAGGAAAATGAATGCAACTTGAGACCATAGTGTTAGGCGAAGTATCAGATACAGAAGCTTAAATATCACATTCTCTTATACAAGAAACCAAAAACATAAATAAATTAAGGAGCAAAATAAAAGATAAGAGATAGATTTTTTGCAAAAGGGAAAGGGTCAATTGATGGAGAAAAGTGGAATTAGGGGATGGGAAGGAGATAAAAAAGGAATTCAAATGTGTCATATACATATGCTTACTCTCTGTGATAAATGTAATTATTTCATATTACAACCATGTACTAATAAAAATATATAGTTCAAAAAGTGGAAGTTGTGATTGTCATTGTGACTTTACTAAAAGGATGCCACAGGAATGGAGAAGTTGAGGCGAGGGGAAGTCTGTCCAATGAAAATGCCCTTGAGATTACACCTGTCCAGGTTTTACCTGAAGTTTAGTGCCACCTCTCCATGTTAAATATTAACAGAAACATGGGTGACTAGGACTTTGAGTATATAGACACTGGCCAAAGGAATCACCCTGTTGGCAGACATTGCTGTTAGGTGAGATCCCATGTAACATGTGCCAAGTCTACTATCTCTGTACTTACCGTGATGGCCTACTGCCACTTTCCCACCGGGAAATTGCTGGAACATGGTATCCTATGTACTGGTCTTTCAACTCACACTCTCTGCACTTATATACAGAGTTAAGAATGTCAGTCCCCTTTGAGAACCAGGCCTATGTGAACTGGACCCAATTATACACTAGTAATCACAGTTATCCAGTGTTACTGGTTGTTTTTCCTGGTGCTGTAGTGTTAGCAGATCTAACTTGTAGGTGTCAGGTCATTCTTGGAGCTTCTTCTGACACTATTTGACTCAGTTACTCTCTGAACTTTTTAATAGTAAGGAATCTGGACAGCTGGAATATTTAACTTCTAATGGTTGAATTCCAATTATTTGCTCATTTTATGTATGGAAAATGATTTAAACGGTAATGAAATCAAGTTCTGCATAAGCGTTTCTTTTCTCTCTCTTCCAACTTCCAGTTTTTAAGCCTTCTAAATAGATCTACCAGCACATTTAGTTGAAATCCTAATTCTTTAGATTTAAAGTTTCCTCCAGTAATTAAATTTCAAAAGTATGTTTAAACACCAACTTAACGGTTTCTATACTCGGTTAAAATTAACTCATTAAAATGTATTTTTAAAATACCCTAATGTATTTTTTCATGTCCAAGATTAATTGAATCATTAATAAACCAGGCAAAGTGTAAGTACTTGAATGTAGAGAGAATTGGGTGTTAAGACACAAGTTTTGAATTTAAGAAATATGTCAGTACCTCTCTATCACTAATAAAAAAAATAAGTGTAATTTCAAAATCATTATGCAAACACTTTCAGGGACTTCAAGGTCAAGTGAAAAAAAGTTCTATCTTTCAGAACAAGCATTCTATTCTTATGTGAATGGTCAATATGCATCTTAATAAAAAATAAATACCACTTACAAGAGCCTCTTAACAAATAAAAAGAGGGGTAGTCCAGGGAGAAGCAGTGCAGAAATGCTGGCCTTGGGGAAACAAGAGAAGAGCCAGAACTACAAAAGACCAACTGTGTCCTTTGAATAGTAAGTTAAAAAAAAAGAATATATATATATATATATTCTCATATACATATATGACAGTGAAAAGAATTTAAGAGATATAATAGTTATTTTTAGAGTAATAACACAAGTAATAAATAGTACTATAGCGATATACTATTGAGCAGCTTCCATGATTGTGTCCCTGTAATGTGAATATACTCAAAACAGTTTTAAGAAATTTAAAAACAGAAAAGTACAAAGAATAAGAAACATCAATTGTCTACATGCAGAAAAAATTATAATTTCATTATTTTCCGTTTTACCTGTATATAGCAGTCAGCTGAAATTCTCCTTCTAAGATATCTACTGTCATGAAATGATGCAAATTCTTCCAAGTCAACTTTGATAAATACAGATACCTGTGCGTAAATGTCATGTGGTGGTCTTTTTTGTTTTTATTCAATGTATATAAGTATGTTCTATAAATCACTCTGCTATTTACTTTTCTTCAACACTATGGGGCTGTAATTTGTCTACTTTATTCACGTTAATGCTATAAAATATTCTCTATGGCTATATATTATTCATGGAACTTATCATATTTTATTCATATCTAAGCAATAGTAACATATTTTCCAAATTTCTCTATTAAAAATGTTGTCATTTAAAATTTAGGCAGGATCAGATAGGTGCCTAATAGTTAATTTTGAAAGGTTTATTTTTTGTAAGTAGGATACTTGACCAAAAAATACCAGAGTTTAAAAAGCCAGCAGAACAACGATGCAGTGTTATGCACTTAATAGCAATGAAGAGTTGGTTGCTACACTAGAAATGCAGCTGCAGATGCCTGTGTTGTGGCTTTTACTAGGAGAATATAGGCAACCACCAGTGACTCAGCCAAGAGGAAACCAGGGAATTAACTATTCAACCTCACTTTTCATTTGGCCTAGATCTTTTATGTGTCTCTGATCACCTCAAGTGAAATAACGTCTGGAGGAAGTAAAAGGTTGTTTGTACAGTCAGTCCAAAGTCTCAGCTCCTTGGAACCCAGAATGAGTATGAGACAGAGAAAGCTAGAAAGAGAATTTAGAAAGGATTCAGAAAAAAAGAAAGAAAGAAAGAAAGAGAAAGAAAGAAAGAGAAAACCTCTCTTATTAGAAAATTCATTTTATGATTGTGTTAAAAAGTATGTGTCCATATCTTGGCATAGATACTAAAGTATGGGAGGAAAAGTGCTTTTTAAATTTTATTAGGTAATTACTTATTTAGGTCACCCATCTCCCCCAAATAGTTACAGTACTTAAAATATAAAAAATGACTGAGGTTAAAAATAGGATTTCTTTTCTTTTTTGTTCTTAGATGATCTATTAAGACTAGCATTGGTATATATATATATATATATATATATATATATATATATATATATACTTAATTTAGGAATTTATGGAAAATGAATGTATTCCTATTTATATGGCTTTGTACTTCAGTATTATCTAAAGGTGAATATGTTTAAGAAAATAAAAATAGAAATTGAATTTTATCTGCTAAAGAATTCCTAAATATTTTTGAAATTTTTTTGTTTTGTTTTTCTGTTGAAAATCCGTCAAAAGTTGCAAACCAAAATTTTATCTCTTTCAAAATACTGGTTTAGCACATCACTGGGGGCATTCTTTTTTTTTTGGATTTTTACTTTTATATATGAAGTGACTATAGTAAAATGAAAGCTGTGAACCCGTGAGTGCCAGCTGGAAATAGGAACAAAACTGAAACAAACATACAAATACATAAACAACGCATTTATCGGCCATCAGTTTGTCATTTTCCCTGGGGATGCTGTCATTTAAAGGTTATTTCTCTCTCCCTCTCTCTCTCTGATTTCTCAGCTACATACATAACCAATACATTTATAAAAATAAAAATATCACTATATCCCTGGGATTCAGAGTTCCTGCAGAGTATACTACTCAGGAAATGAAACCCTTCAAAGGCTCAGGAGCTGGCAGTTAGAAAAGTAGAGGTTTAGTAATAAGAGATAATAATTTTATATTATTTCTAGTGCTCTGATCTCTGACTTTACCATATAATTTCCTGAGTATTATATGCTATCCATTTTGTTCAGAAACATATAATCTATAATTAAAAAATCATGAAAGTTTGACAGCATTATTTGCTTTTTAAAATGGAAACTGCGACTCAAAAATTTAAGTGATTTGCACAGAATAGATAGCTAAATTCAGTATTTCAGTAAAGGTGTGCTGATTACCTAAATCTGAGATTGTTGACTCTAATGCATTTGGTTTTCACAAATCTATGATTTTTATATTATGCCTTCTCATGTAAAAACTATCTTATAAAGATTTCACCACTAGAAATAAATTGAAAAATAAAAACATAAGTTTTCTCAAAACTCTTACACTGAAAACAAGTCATAGAAAGTGAGCAGTAAATATTTTCCTGTCTTTTTAGTCAAACAATGCCCCATTTGCCCTTATGTACAGGAACTGCCCTTGTTAGTGGGGCAAATTCTCTTAGTTTCTTCTCAAATCTAAAGATAAATTTATCTTAAGTCTTTGGTCATCTATTTCCTAACCTTACTTTCATTATACTGGTAAGATGACAATTTTGTATATTGACTCTGCCTCTTTTGAGAAAAAAAAAAAAGTTGGACAGACAGGTACTTGGGGAGAATCTATGATGACACAGGTCAGTTTCCACCAGGAAAATTGTCACAGTACTTCGCTTGCTTTTGTTTACAGTCCACCATTTTTATTGCCTGCTACTGAGTGTGAAAGCTAAGCATGACAAGGAAGTGACTGGATAGAATTCCTCATCACTAGGCACAGATTCAACAAGGTGAGGTTTTTGACAGAAGAATTAGTGTGTAAATTAAACTACCACAGACCAGAAATAGTGAGCAAACTGAACTCCAATGCAGTAATACAGCTTCTAAAAGTCAGGAGGATGTCATTCTGAAGATAAAGTGCAGGCAATAAATCACATTGCAATCGAACCAGGTAAATATTTCAAATGATATACCATACTAGAGAAACATTATCTATGATTATCAAATGATAGCCACATCTTGAAAATACACTGATTCATGTCACTATTAGGAGAACAGAATATTTTGGACAGAATTTGCTTTGTTGAATAGACAGCCACTTTTATGGGCTGAACTGCAACTTCTAAAGTTCATGAGATGAAACTCTAACTCAACTCACATTAGAATGTGACTATTTAGAGATAAGGTCCTTGAAGGAATATTAAGTTAAAATGAAGTCATTAAGATGGGCCACAATCCAAGTTGCCTGGCGTCCTTGTAAGTATAGTCAGGAAGATCATCTGAAGTCGCAGGGAAAAGACTACAATTAAAATTTAATGAGAAAGCCCTCAGAAGAAACCAGCTCTGCCAAGAACTCGATCATCTTTGAGAACCGTAAGAAAATAAGTGTTTACTGATAAACTACCCAGTCTGTAGTACTATGTTATGATTGTGCCAGAAAATAAATACACCCACACAAAACTACTCAGATATACAGTAAGCTGTTAGAAACTAAAGACAGAGTTTAATCTGGATTGTACTGTAATTCCGTATGAACTACCATCACAAGTTCCTGTTTGTAAGCCTCATACTGACTCCTGAATTAGAGGCTGTGTTATTCACTTCCAGGAAAGAAATGTTTTTCAAAGTAACTTCACTGGTAAGTGTCAGAAACTGGATATAAATACAATCGGTTCTCCAAATCTCACAAGCACACCTGCATTAGACTACTTTTATAATATTATTTAGAAAACATTTAGCGATTATTTTTGGGTAAATTATATAATTTCCCCAATTTGAAATATTAATACATCTTCCTGCTTTACTGGAATTTTAAGGCATCCTGATCTATTTACATTTTCAATTAGAACCAAATGCTAAATATCAGAACCAATATTAGACTGCAAGTACAGTATTTTGGTGTATTTTATTCACATGTGCAGCATAATACCTGTGGTGCCCACAACATGTGTTCTTATCAGCACTTATCAGATGTTCTCAGAATTTCTACCCAATGACACCTTTCCAATTTTAACTTCTTTGACTTTTTGTGGTATTTGTACTAGTCAACACTAAAAACAATAAACATTCACCTTAAATTTGTTTTAGCTTTTGCCTTGCTCATTTTCCATTCTTCCCTGACCCTTTCCCAGGCATTTACTTTCCAATTATCAGTGAAGCATAGGTGTTCACCAGGTTTTGAGTTTAGCCTTTTATTCTCTTTCTTGGACTACTGTGAACTACTTTCTAAGGATTTTCTTATTTTTATCCTCACGTTGTGGGCTTCCAGTATATCCTGCATATTGTCAGTCAACTAATGTTTCTAAGCTATGATGATGATGGTGATTCAACCTTCTCTCTTCATTACTTCATATGTAGTCTGTGCTACTTTGCTAAGCAACACGAATCATCTTTGCTTGATCTGGTGCTCTTCTACCTGATCTATAGCCTTTCCAACATCTGTGCTGACCACTTCTCTCAGACAGAAATCTCCTAAATACTCTTCAGGCTGTGCTTGTTTTAGATGCTGTTTGCCTCACTTGCCTTGCCTACTTTGCTTCACAAAATTTCAAAAGATATAAAGTTCCTTTTCTATGTGAAGCTTTTTTTTCAAAATCCCTAATGTCCCTGTTCTTTCTCATTTAAGAAAATAATGGGCATTTTGTGGGTGGCTTTATAGTACTAAAGTCATATTTTTATTAAAGTGTTGACTTTTTTGGATGGCGATTGGTTTCACTATTATTGTTTTGTCTTTTGTAACCAACTCAACTCTGTAGAAAAAGTGGCTATCTTCTTCCCTTTTTATTATCATTACCTAGAAGTAATGTTCTTGTCTGCAGAAGCTGTATAATATGTACATAATGCAAGGCTAAAGGACACTGGGTGAGAGAGTTAATCCTGATGTCAGCTTCATCGGATGAAGAAACAACTAGCAGGTTAGTAAAGCACACCCCTGGGTGGAGCATGGAGACATGACCTGGGCTACCTCACTTGTTCTTTCCAGTACTTTCCCCTGCTCTGATTCCTGTCCACCATTAACTAAGCAACTTTGCAGTATCACACCCTTTTGCCACAATGTGTTAACCTTTGAGTCTGGGGAATCATGGGTTGAATTTCCTGTAACCATGAGCTAAAGTTTTCCTTTTATATTATAGCTTCAGGTATTGTGTGTCAGTGATAGCAAAGCTAATACACTGGCTAAATTTCAATTTCTTACTATGTATATAACACAGTTTTGCTTCTCTTTAACCATGGTTTTTCATCACGAAATGCCTTTTTAAGTCCTGAAAATTAGTAGAAATATCTTTCCAATATTTCTCAGCATGCTATTATAGAATACAGACATAAGGGGAAAAAGTCTATATGTGCTACTTTAAAAAGAATAATGTGTTGATGAAATGTGCGAAGTTGATAATTCTAGGAATAGAAGTGTGTCTGGGATTTATCAGACACTAAAATTGATCATGAGGAAATTTAAAATGTATCATCTGTTTCGTTAAGAGTAATATGGCCGTGAATGTGAGGGTGATCTGGTTGCAACATCTGTGACTCCACTGCTCACCAGAGTTGATTCAGCTAATCTGGTTGGGCAGGTGAGTGCCCCTTCCTTCCCCACTATTCCTTCCCAAAGCTGCACGTTCTGTCAAAGATGATGACCATCCCGATTCCTTGGTCAAGAGCATAGGAGTAGCTGCATTCCTCTGTTAGAACCTCCAAACACGCTCTTAAGGAAAATATGACCAATTACTTAGGGTGAAGTTTTGGATATTTCAGACTGGAGCTGGTTCCCCATTCCATCAAGATTTGATTCATATTTCTTTTATAGCACTAAGTATCTTCAAATTATAAACTTCACTGGGCATGGAAGTATATCTTCTTAGCAAATGTAACCTATGTATATCCTTTTAGATAAAAATATGATAATAACTTTGGGAATACGCTATTTATCTCAGAAGTACTTGGGCCATTTTTGTGGTCCCTAAAATACATCTTAAAATCCAGACAGCGTGGAAATTGAATAATTTAAAGACCCAGGAACTTGTATGTGTGTGTTGGGGGTTGAATCCAAGATCTCCTCCATGCTGAACAAGTGTTCTACTTACCACTGAGCTGCAGTACTAGTCTCCAATGATGTTTTGCATCTGAAAATCTAGTGCCTGGAAAGCCAGACAAATAGTTATGAGAGTTCTCCTTATATCTAACAGGAACATTAAGAACTACTAAACCCAACATCTTTCAAATCTGTACTCTCCTAATTCAGTTGCTAATGACATTGCTAACTATGCATACAAAATTAATTTTAAAACTCTTGTACTTTAAGTTTTGAAGTTGAAAACAGTATGTTCAAATGCCTGGGTTAATAGATTAGAAATAAAATTTGAAAACTAGTAGTGAAAGATGAATTTTAAGAGTAGAGGACTTCCTAAACAGATCCCATCCACTGATGCCTATCTGTGATTCTATGTCTTTGGGGTCATCTGAATCAACTTTCCTCTTGGCAGATTGTCCCAATCCATATGCCATGTCCATGATATGGGAAATATAAGAGATTTACTCTAAAGTAATCATAGAGCTTTAAGTTGGAGAAAAATAATGCTAACTGCATTGCTGTACATGGAGTGATTAAACTACTATGAATGTGTTTATAGTACAGTTGTATCCTAATTATTGATATTTAGCTACAGTATACTAAGTACATGTATTTTATTATGCATACCATTACATTTTATTACTAAATCATAAAACTACATACCATATCAAATCATAAGATGGTTTGTTCAGATAAATCCTGGTTTGTATTTTATGTATTATAATTACTTGCTATGCTACTGGAAGTTGTTTAACATCTTTGAGCTTTACTTTGTGTTTTTCTCAGTGGGAGTAATCATAGATTTTAGGTTCATTCTAACAAGTGAAAAACAGATTTGAAATGACATATAGTTGGTAACAAATTATAGGTATTGCTAGAAATTTAATGCTGCTTAGTCATGTCCTGTTGTTAATTACAAAAAAGTAAATATAACTGAAAAGGGAATATGGAAAAATTGT
The DNA here is from genome assembly GCA_004363535.1 of Dasyprocta punctata. Taxonomy (NCBI): domain Eukaryota; kingdom Metazoa; phylum Chordata; class Mammalia; order Rodentia; family Dasyproctidae; genus Dasyprocta; species Dasyprocta punctata. Next base: position 25,167 of record RJWM01021474.1, read on the forward strand.
AGCATATTTTTTAGCTTGTAATAAAAAGATATGATTAACTCCCATTTTCAACATAAGTAATTATTTAATGTATTTATTAAAATCTTTATGTTACATTTGTTTTTGCCCTTTGTTAATTTAAGCAGTTTAGTACTTCAAAAACTTGTAGAAAATCCAATTTGTGTATATAAATACTAGTACTGTACACTTTGATATTACACCACTGCACACAGAAGTGAGTGGCTCACTCATTACATATTTCTAACGCATATAGCATTTGAGGCACTAGAAATGTTCTTTTATCTACTCTTGTCTACTTTTTCCAATCAAATGTTCCAATATATCCATGAACTTCTCTTCCTGGAAAATTAATAATGTATTAAATCTCAGAGTTTTATTTTTCACATACCTAAAAAATATAAGCTAATATTTTACTTCAGTATTCTGAGAAACACTCTGTTTCTGCCTCTTTTAATTTTGTATGATTAATTTTATAGCAACAAAAATTAGTGATTCTGCAGGATAAATTAACAAAACTTATATTCTTAATGAGGAGAAATAACTGTAGATTTTTATGCTGTGAAAAATAGAAGCTTTTAGATTTACAGGATGTGGTGATGATAAAGATAAGAGATGAGTTAAGAATAATACAGTGCTTTTCAATGTACACAAACAGGAAGTAATAAAGCTAATTTATTTCAAAAATACGAAATTGCTTTTTAGCAAATGGTCCACAAGGGTGAAATAAAGACAAAATTAAAGTACCTTTGATGTAATAAATAAGAGATTGGTCAAGGACTTGAGATAAAGTTTGTACTATCTAATTTACAAATTACCAAGACTCAGGAGTATACCAGAGGTGTGGGAGCGTGTGACTCTGTATTACATGATTGAAGAAAAGTGCCAACTGCATTATGGAGAATGAACCGTTAAAAATCAACACCAGATCTAAAAGGTGACTGAGAAATAGAAGATTTAGATGAGAAAATTCACCCAAATCATCTGTGGCCATAGATCCAAATTTTGTGCAGTGTGTGGTAAGACTTGCTGATTATCACATGTGCAGTGGGGAGTTTGGGTACAAGGCAGCCAAGTGTAATCACTTGAGTCATAGTGGAAGTATAATAAAAACTAATGCAAATCATGTCAACACTGTTATATGAAATCAAACTATAAAGAAGTCAGGGCACACAAAGCAGTCTCCTTCATAAACTCCCCACTCTGATGTCCTGCTGCAACTTCTTCTCTACCTTCACAGAGGCAACCACTGTCAATATTTAAAAATGACCTGAGCAAAATTTTAGACATATGTGTACTTCTAACAAACAAGGCATGTTGTTTTGAAAGTGTTTTAATAGCACCAAATATTTTGGCAAGTCTTATTTGTCTTAATACAAACCTATCTTCCTTACTTTTAGTGAATTTATAGTAATATTATTTACTTCCTAGTGGACATTTCATTGCTTGCATTTTTTAGTCTACAAGGGAAATTATAGATTGTACTCATGTCTTTGTAACCTCTCACAATGCAGATACATGCATATCAATCTATTTCAATTTAAAACCCACTTGAAAATGTCTATGGGAACATTATTCAATAATTTCAGAATAAAAACATTTATATAACATAATACCAGATTATGACTTAATACCAATCGCTTCAGTGGTTATTTGTCTGTAATTGTATTTATACACACACAAAATATGAAGAAAATTTTAAAACTCTTTTATGTCTTTCAAAGAACCTAGCAATAGACTCTGTGTAACTGTGTCAACAAAATTTTACATATGCTTCTTGTCATAAGGATGAAGTTTCTTAAAATTGCATCTAGATCAGACTATTAGTGATTGTTTTGATAGTTGGAGAGTAATTTAAATATTAATAACTGTATGAGTAAATTTTTTTTCTGTAAATCCTGTACCTCTGATAACTCTTCTCTCAGCTAATTGCCCAGGAAAACTAATACATATCACACTGTATGGACTAGGGAAAAAGATATTAAAGTAATGGTGGGGTAATATGACTAAATGCACCATTACATGGTAAATCCTAACAAGCTGCTGCAAAAAAGTGATATTTTTTAACTTAGAAACTTAGTTTTAAATTTCAAGACTGAAATCCAAATAGACAATGTTAAAATTTCATTCACCATCTAGCAAAACATCACTGTTTTAAATCATTTATTACAATTTCCCCAAAGAAACACAAATGTCTTAATAAATTCAATTTCTTTACTATGATTTTCTGATAAAAATTAAAAGGCAACTAGCATCTACCACAGTTTCCCTTGACAGTAATAGAATTTACATTCTTTTCTGTACTAAGTCTGAACTTTTCCAGTATGCTGCCACATGTTTATTATTCAGTCCATGAGTGTTTACTAAGACAACTATCAGGAGCCATTAATAGTTTTAAGAAGCTGACTTTTGGCTTTTTTTTTTTAGTAGTCAGTTTGTTCTGTGAATGTGTGCTGAGCCCATTGGATTTTTTTCCCAATAATTCTATCACAAACAAGTGGTTTTATCTCAATTATTTTGGCAGTAAATTGTCTGTAAATTAGTCTCAGTTTTTACATGAGATTTTTGTAAAACAGGTGTGCTTCTACAGTATGACTTAACTATTATTCAAATACAATTTTATTTCTTTGCGAAGCAAAAAATAATTTATGCTAACATACCAGTATTTAGGTTTCCTTTATGTCCTCTATTCACTAAATATTTTATCTCAAGAAATAATCTGTGAGCAATATACACAACAAATGAAAATGTTTCTCCACTCTATACAACATATGCAATATATTGCATTATTTATCTCTGTTTCTGGGCCCATGGAAATGTATGTGGATAAATTTAGCTCAGTTTTTTTTTTTTTTTTTTTTTTTTTTTTTTTTTTTTTTTTTTTTTTTTTGTACCAGGGCTAGAACTCACAACCTTGTGCTTACCAAGCAAGTGCTTAAGCCACTGAGCTAAATCCCTGGCTCTTAACTCAGATTTTATGCAGGTCTTCATTTCATTTTACTTAAAGTAATAACACTTATCCCTGATATGTGGTACATTGTAACCCACCTAAAAGTCAATTTTGCATAGCATTGATGTTGATTGAATCATGCAACATTATTTTAAGAATAATAGCTATTTGGGAGGAAAGAAGATGATGGGAAAACATTTAGGAATGGGTACTGAGTTATATTTACAAGGTTTTCTCGCATGGCATTGCCCAACAGGGTCACTTAGATTGCAGTGATGTATTGTAGATTTAAAAGAGTTAGAAGAAAGTTGCTTGAATGTTTCACCATAAATGATAAATGCTTTAAAGACATACATTTAACCTAATTTGAGCATTACCAAATGTATACATATATGAAAACATACAGTGCATCATTAATAACTACAAGTTTTATGTTTTTAAGTATGTTAAAGCATAAATTTACTGCAAATTAGAAATGGATAGCAGTTGTGTAGTGTTTTGTCCCTGTAATAAAATCCTTACCACAGGCGATTTGTGAAATTAAGAGGCTTATTTTGCTCACAGTTTTGGAAGCTGAAAGTCTAACCAGTGTAGCAGGAACTGTGGCAAAGCCCCCATGACAAATGAACAGGAGCCCAGCCAGGAAAGCGGCCATATCTCAATTTGAAAAGCAGAAAAAGATCTGGGTGGAGCCAGGTTTCTCCTTTTATAGCAACCCTCTCCTGAGAACCTCATGGGCCAAGTGAGACCCACCTTCCAAGAGCACGCCCCTAATTCCCAATGGACCTTCTACTAGACATCACAGCCAACTATGCCACCCCAGGACACTTACTCCAAATGCATGAATGTTTGGGAGAGTATGATTAAACTATAACTAAACCACAGCAAGTTTCTTTACTTCAGAAAGAGTGGAGTGATTTCGTAGGTACCACAAATAAGTGAGGTTATGTTCTCATTAAAGATATGTTATTTCAATCAAGGTTGTTTTCATTCGAAGCAGTGTTGGCTCCTAAAAATAGTTAAAAGAAGCAAAATACAATGCAGAGGTAATGAGACATCTAGATTGGTCCAATGTTTATCCTGGAAATAATAATACGACATTCCCTACTTAGATTGTGAAATATAACCATGATAAATTATAAAAGAATGAATAAGGCCTTAATTTGCCTGTAATTTTACCCAAGTTGATGCAAGAAAAAAAAAAAACATTCTAATTGTGCCTTTTAAAACTGCAATAAGACTTTGCGCAACCAATGAAAGGATTATGACTTTTGCCTCACTAAATCCAGGGGCCCTTTGTTACCAAATGCATTCAGTTTAAATCAAGCCAATCTAGTGTAAAAAAGAATATAATGTCTACACTTCATAATTGAACATGTTTCCCTAATGTAGAAGTCTAGCGACTTTCTCATACAGTATTTTATTTTAGCGAGTCATCACTAAACCCAGTAACAAAAGACTAGTCTGGGTGATATGCATAACTGCAAGATAAAATATTCAATTTATGTTATGGTTTTGATAAAGAATAACTCCCAATGGTTTCATGTGCTCATAGACAGGGCTTGTGGAAGGTGACTGAATCATAGGGGTGAAATAGCTAACTTGCTGTTAGGATGTATTGTCTGATCATAAGAGGAAAGTTACTGGGTGCATGATTTGGGAAAACATTCTCTCTCTGACTCTTCCTTTCTCACTCAGCTTCCTAGCTGCCATGACGTAAGCAGATTTTCTTTCACTATGGCCCCTGCCATGCCATTAATGCTTGCCAGCAGCTGACCCTGGGCTGTAATCATAACTAAATCCTCTCCTTTTTAAAGTTGTGGGTGTTAGGTATTTTGTCCAAACAACAAGGTAAGTGACTAAGACAACCTGCACGTACCGTATTTTCCCCTTCTATCTTCACAGGCCTTGCCACTTCAGTGCCTGTCTGACTCGGATGTCCAATACCAAAAAGTGCACAAAGGCCTTCCACTGACTTTCTCCTGCATTCTTAGGGAATTTCTTAGTAATATATGCCGCAGGAACTTAGCTTAATGACTGCCAGTCATTGGTGATAATCAGTTCATTCTCCTTGCCCTTCTAGTAAATTAAGTCTGAGGAGGGCATTGTTTCCTGGAGTATCAAGTGGGGTTATATTTTGACAACTTACAGGTGTTTTTTTAAAACAATTTGTATTGTTAATAGGATCTGACATATTTTTTAGATGAAATACAGTTCCCCAACTCACCTATAAAAGCAACATTTTTACTCTTCTTATTTTTTAAACTTAACCATATGTGGTACTACATTTTAAGTAAATCTTTAAAATAGGAATTATTCTTATAATAGAAATTGTATCACATGTCCGTTAAAATAACGTTACACAAGCCATTTTCCAAATAGTCCAATTTCAAAGGGTTCAATATAGGGAAATGGAAGCTTTTTCCTTTATTGGCAAATACAGGAAATATTGAAAGGACTGGGGAAGTAAGGCAAGAGATATAGCTACAGCTGTCTGAAAACTCACAGGAGCCGTGACACATATCATGAATATCAAGGAGAATGGACACACCAATGATTGCTTCTTGAAATATGGAAGTCAGAGCCCTCTGGAGATAGTTTTCTGTCCCTGAATCATCCTGCAATTAACCTTTCCTTCTCTTCTCTTGCCCAAGTGTTTTCCCTTAACAGATTTTGACCTAGAGCTATGTGGAGAAATGGGAATCTAGCGCAAATCTTTATAGCATTATTCTTTGCAATGATAATATAACTTGAGACATAGTACGATACTCCTGACTAGAGGTAATATTTAGAGAAGTGGTGTTTTATGAGCTATATTTTTACCAATTTTCTTGACCACTGTGAACATTTTCTAAATGAATGCACATTTTCACAGTTTGAAATTTGACACCATATAGTATTTTCTAGGTCTCAAGATCTAAATAATCAATATTTTAAGATATATAATATATAAAATATACACTAATACAAATGTCATGTTTTCATACTAGAAAACAACAGGAAAAACAAAACAAAACAAACAAAAAGATTAAACACTGAGTGCTTAAAACTAGCATTACAATTTCTGGGAGTGAATACTTTAGAATGAAAGGGGGACGAGAAATTTCTCGAAGGAAGACATTTGTGCCGAACTTAAAATCCGCGAGATGCAGAATTCTGAGAAGCAACGAAGGAAAGACATGGTATTTCAGTGGCATCAAACTGAACATAGAAGGCAGAAGTTTATAAGTATTCTTAATAGTATAACAGTCATCCCAACATGTCATTCTAATAGTATTAGTGATAAAAATATTTAATAGCTCCTCACATCCCAAACGCATTCTTTAAAACTGTTTTACTGGTCTGAGGTGCTGCATAACGTGAAGCCCAGCAGACTTCCGTTGTCAGTTTTCCTTAACCCCTCGTGAAAAAAAATCGTATTTCAGTCAGACTGAATTAATCACCCTGCACACGGGATGCCTCCGTCTCACACGTTTCTCATGACTTTGCTGACACAGCTCCTTTGCCCCAACTTCCACACCGCTTTTCCACTTGCTTTCCATCTCTCAAGTTCCTGCTTCCTTTACAACCTCCCTCAAAATTCCACGTTCCTCCTGTATATGTTCCCTTGCTTTAAATACTTCTTTTGTGTTTGAGAATGCTACTTCCAAATTTTATTACACTTATTTCTATTTATATCTTACCCTTGCCATGAACTTTTGTGATAAAAAGTTCATCCACTCTCATTGCACTCCTCACCTCACTTCTAATAAGTTCCTTGTGCAGAGCAGCCTCTCAGTCAAATGCCATTTTAGTTTAATGTATGTTATCAGAACAGAAATCAAGTGTTTATCTTGCCTGAAGACAAGCAGCAGGACATATGTGCAGTAGGAGGTCTTACCAGATTTAATGATATATTTTCATAATGATTTATTATTAATAGCTGTTATTCTCTGGAAGATATAAAATATTCTCAATACATAAAATATGGAAATACTTTGAATGTATTTTAGCCATAAATTAAGTGAGTTACTCTAGTACAGTCTTTACCACAGTGCAAATTACCATTTCCTTTCTCTATATTGAACCTCACAGAAGTATAAAATAATAGATAATTAAAATACAATAGGAAAAATCAGTATTGCCAGAGCCTCCACTGAGAAGGGAGGAATTATGCTACTGGTGATATCTCTCTTCTATTTAGAATTATGACCACCAAGAATGCTCTTTCATTAAAATGTAAGTACTTCAAGGCTTAGTTACTTTGTGAAGAATAAGAAAATTGTGCACTGTTCTTAATTCACCGTAGCACCCACCTTCTGTATTTTATTAACCTAATCCTAATTATTTGGTAAAGAATAAAAAGAGTCATATGGGATCAAGTAACAAAGCTCTGGGAAATTCAGTAGCAGGTGAAGAATAAAACAAAAAAGAACTTAGACATGTATCTTTTGTCTTAGTAGATACTCTGTGCATTCATTCTAGAATATTCATTTTCTTATATTGTATCATGCACCGTACTATCTGCTAGGGGAAATAAAATGGCAATTATTATATGGCAGACAATACAGATCTCAGGTAACCGATGTATCTTAGTGATCTTGTCAAGTGAAAATAACATCATAGTCTTAGAACTGACAGACATGAGGTTTGAGCTGGTTTTCAACATTTCCTTTTAAAGGTGATAGATATCTATATCACTTCTGTGTTCTCTCCCTGTGACTGAAAGACTGTATTTGTAGAAGCGATGCACTGTATTTGCAGAACAATGAAGCTTGTGCAGAGAAAAAGAAACACCACCATACTGCCTATGTCAGCCACACTTTCCCAATAGACTAATAACTTTGCTGTTTATAACAGAAAAAAATAGGTTGTGCCATTTTGGGGTTTGTCATATATATAAAAAGAGTGTTGAAGTTATTTATCAAAAATGAGAAAACGTAACTAACTATCACCATGACTCCATGTAAATAGCATCTTTAGACTGCACTGACTACAGTTGTGGTTAAACATTATTTGTTTCTTTACTTTTTTTTTATGTATTCACCCTCATAGCTTATAACATCTTCCACAGATTTACTCAAGAACATTGAATAAACAATGATACACCATATTTTGAAAAGTCATTTTTTAGAATGGGTACGTAAATCTCAAAATACATAAATAATTGTAAAATCTCAATTTTTATTCAACATTATTAATAAAATAACATTTGGTCATATGATAGAGAGGATTAATGTTCACCTAGAAACTCATGTCATTTATTTGAAGGAACTTCAAATATCAAATGCAGCTTGTAAATTATACCCAGACTTTAAATGACCAATTAAATCAAGAGGAAAACTTGTGAAGAAAATATTACGTGAATGTTAGCAATGAGAATATTTAAGGTAGAAATAGAGCTGGGTGTGGTGGCTCATGTTTGTTATCCCAGCACTCAGGAGGCTGACACAGGAGGATCACTATGAGTTTGAGGCCAGCCTGGGCTACATAAGCAAGTTTCACTGCATAGGCAGACCTTGTTTCAAACAAGAAAAGAAAAAAGAAAAAAGAAAAAAGAAAAAGAAAAGAGGAATAGAGAATAATCCTTTGAGGGGGCAAAATACTTATTTAGCAGGGTTTACAAGGATTAATGATTATTTTATTTTTATCACATGTAATATATTTATGGGGTACATTATGGTAATTCAACACACCTACACAATCTGTACCAATCAAATGTGTTTAGTAAATACATTCATCTCTTTAAACACTCATCATTTCATGTGTTAGGAATTTCATATTTTTTAGTAATACTGAAATATATCATAGATTGTTTTAGTGTGTACAAGCAGTTACAGTTGTGTGTTTAAAAAAATAAAGTACAAACATACAAACAAAAACAACTAGAAGTATTTCCTCTACTAAAGCGTGCTTTGATCATTTTAACTGAGCTCGATTCCGCCCCCTCTTCCCTCTACCTTGCTCAGTCTATAGTGATTCTATTACATTCCATTCTTCCCTGAGGTTGACTCAGTAGATTCTACATCTGAGTCAGAACATGTAACACTTGTCTTTTTTTGCTTATTTTATTTAACTTAACAACTTCTAGTTTTACCCATGTTGCTGGAAATGACAGGATTTTATTTTTTTATGAATGAACAATATCTCATTGTGTATATATGCAACATTTTCTTCATCCATTCATCCTCTGAAGGAAATCTGGACTGTATCCATGTTTTGGTGATTGTGAAGAGAGATTCAGTAGATATGGGAATGCAAGTGTTTTTTCACTATAATAATTTCAACTCCTTTAGATGTGTACCGAGTAAAATAGTGTAATTCAGTCCTTGTTGTATTAACTTTTATTTGACCATATTTTTAAAGGTGTACCAAGTGACTCAAAAGAATATTCATCACCAGTTATAGGAAGAAATTATCAGGCAAGACTTTATCAAATAAAGGTAACAGTTGAGCTGCATGTTTAAAAAATGAATAGTTGTCTACTATATATGACAAAGAGACTATTCAATTTCAAGGACAGAATGTTGATAGTTCTGATTGGAGAAGAATAATGCAATTTAAAACCAGAAGATTGGGTTAGACCCTAATGGTGGTAAAGCTTTATATTTGGAAAGCCAATAAAAGTTGTGAATAAGAGCATTAGGTTGTATACATGTGGGCTCATTTGACATTTATTTTCTTAGTCTTTCAATAAAAAGGTGAAGCAGAACACCAAGGGGGGAAATCAATTAACAAGTTAGCAAAAGTCATGTGTATAACCTTTTCAGGGAACTGGCCTTTTCATCGAATAATCAATTCCCTAACACCTGTTTCCAAATCTCAGAACACGGTGAAATTTAGATTACCATCTCTATTTTAATTAGCATTCTACTCAAACCAAAGAATAAAGAAGTAGGGTCAGCATCTATTCTTGCACCACCCTTTCATTGGGTGACTGATTGGTATTATTCCTCAGCTCAATTAAATGTGCGGGAGACATTGTAAAGTACTTAAAAAAACACATCAGTTGAAAATGCTATCTCTAAATCTTCTTCAGATCAGATAATTAGGATTTTCTATTTTGTTGATTAATACAGAATAAATCTTTCTTTACGGTTTTGGAACAACCATGTTTCTCATGATCTATTTAGACTAGAACAATTGTTACCATTAAAAATTGAGCAGACAATCAAAAGCCTTCTTCTTTCCAT
>RJWM01021475.1:0-34636 GCA_004363535.1 Dasyprocta punctata
CAAACACTTAGCCACACTCAGCTACATGGAGTAAGTTCTAGGGCTCCATCGTACAGTAGGGTGATTCTAGGCTACAGTAGCATACTATCTATTTCAGGAATATCTAGAAGAGAAGAGTTCAAAGGCTCCAATCATAAAGTATTGATAATGAGATCAAAATTCTAATGTCCTGATTTTCTCAGTACATATTTATACATGTATTGAAGTCACCTTGTACCTCATAAACACACAATTATTATGTATTAGTCAAAAGTTCTTTTAAATCCTAAGGAAAGGGAAAGGGTAATTACTTTGATCTAATCATAGTGTACATGTGTCCAATTATCATGGTGCTCTGTAAATATGCACAATTAATAATAAATAAAGTGAATTCTAATTTATTATTTTTTTCTTTTGTACCTTTTTCTTTATGTAGGGAGACAGCTGTTTTTGGAAACAGAGATTTTTCTTCCTTTTTTCATACCTATTTATGATAAAGGCATAAGTAGGGCAGGGTCTTTAGCAGTAGCATTATATGTTTGCTGGAGTGTTCCAATGGGAAATAAAGAAGCTCCCATGAAATATTATTCAGGCACATAAAGAAAGGAAATACTGACATTCTAGAACACAGATGAACCTTGAGGACAGTACACTAAATGAAATAAGCCAATTGTAAAAGCACAAATATGGAATGATTCCACTTACATGAGGTGCTTAGAATAATCACATTGATAGAGACAAAAAATCAAACAATGGCGACTGGGGAGGGCAGAGCAAGGAGTGGAAATAGGGAATTGGTGTCCAGTGGGTACGGAGTTTGGGATGCTGAGAAGAGATGAATGTTGGTGGCAGTTACACAGCAATGTAATGCCCTCGATGGCAATGAATGGGATACTTAAAGTGGTTAAAATGAAAAATCTTATCTTACAATGTATGTTTAAATACAATTAAGAATTAAATTGTTAAATACAATTGCAAATACAATTCAAGAACAGAAGTCTCAAACTTTCCCCCTACCTTCAGGTGTGACTGCTAAGAAGTTCTCTAGTTGGCTGCTACTGCCCCTCTCTGAGGTGTCCTGTTAGGGCTGACTTATTTGACTTAACACAGTAACTTTATATGTTTTAGATTGCACTTTGATAGTAATTTTCATAATTTCATTTTCTGGTTGTTTGTTCCTAGCATTTAAAAACCAAAGGTTCTTTAACACCCAATGTAGGGATCTTGATTAATTTACTTGTGAGCTCTACTAGTTTTCAAATTATTAAAATATTCCACATGAACAACAATGTCAAGAACACATGGCAACTAGTCATACAATTTTAATTTATTTTCCTGGTCATCATGCTTAGTAACAACAGCAGCAAGCTGGGAATTCTTCTGTCTGATATTAGGTAAAAAAAGGTTCAATATTTAATAACTAAGAGGATAGCTGTAGATATTTTGTAGATGTCATTGATCTTATCAGTTTGAGTATTCCTAACTTAAAATTTTTATCAACAACAGTTGTATTCATCAAGTATTTTTCTTCACTAATTAAAAATATTATACAGATTTCACTCTTTAATTCTACTAACGTGGTGAATTAAATTAAACTAAAAAGTCATAGCAACTTTGTAATTCTAAGATAAACCCTCTTTAGTTATGATATGAAATCATTTTGATATAGTTCTGAATTTGACTTTCTGGTATTTTGCTGAGGATTTTTGCATCCAAGTTAAAGAGGAATATTATGAGCTATAGTTTTATGCATTTATCAGGTTTTCTTTTATAATTTCTTTGCTAAGTTTTGGTATTGGGGCCTCAAAACAAAGACTGGGTGTATTCTCTCCTTTCTTGCTTCCCAAGAGATTGTATATGTTTGGTAATTCTTCCTTAAATGTTTAATAGCATCCAATAAAGAAACACCTATGTCAAAAGTTTTCTTTGTGTGAAGATTGTTGGCAGGAATTCAACTTCCTTAATAAATGTAGGACTCCTGGCATTTTATGTTTTAGCTTGTGTCAGTTTTGACCAATTTTATTGTCATGGCATCTGTTTGTTTCAAGTAAATTGTGACCTAAGGTTATTACTAATGCTCTCTTATTCTATTAACTTGTGTAAAGTCTACAGTAGTAATTCCCCTTTCCTTACTGATATAAGCACTTTATGTTCTCAGTACTAATCTTGAAAGGAGTTTATCAGTTTTCCTAGTCTTTTGAAAGAATTTCCTTTTTACTTCATTAATTTTCCCTTTTATTTGTCTGCATTTTACTTCATTGACATTTGCCCCAATATTTACTTACAAATCTTCCTTGTTCATATTTATTTAATTTATTTTGTTTTTTAAATTAAAAGTAATTTGAGTTTAACTTTCTAGTTTCTAATGGACACATTTATCTTTAAATAACTCAAAAATTTTGATAATGGTATTTTTATATTATTTGGTACAAACTAATTTCTACCTGGCACACACCTTTAATTTAAGCTACTCAGGAGGCTGAAATAGGAGAATCCCAAGTTCAAGGCCAGCCTGAGCAACTTAGCAAACCATTGTCTCAAGATAAAATAAAAATAAAAGTATTAACTTTTACTTAGCATGTGTGTAGCTTTGCATTTAATTCCCAGGTCCAAAAAATTCTTTAAATTTTTCTTATCCTTTATTTATTGACCTATAAAATACATGCATTTAAATGTGTATTTAATTTTTAGATGCTTGGAGGATCCTAGATTTTTATTTTCTACTTCAACTCCACAATCTAAGAACATAATTTTAGTAAATTTCAGTAACTTTCAATCAAGTTATTCTCTTTTTCACCCATGCACTCGAAGACAAGGTGTGTCATATCCGATAAATGTCACTTATATCAAGGCAGTTGATAGTGTTTGTGATAGTATCCATGTGTTTAATGATTTTTTGACTGTTTTATTAGTTTCCAAGACATAGGGGCTCTGATTCCCAAATATCATTTGTAATTTTTAATTTCTTCCTTCGTTAAGTTTTGCTTTGTGTATATGAAGCTCTTGTATCTAGTGAATACACGTCGGGGCTTTGCGTGTCCTCGTGTTAAACTGATTTTCTGAGCACTATGAAGTGTGTCTCTTTATCTCTGGCAGTACCTCTGGTCTTGAAGTCTGTCTTTCTTTGTATATTAAAACAGCCACCAACACTTCTTCTTTTTTTTAGAAGTCTAAACCATGTCTTATTTATAATAGGCACATCTAAAACATAATATTGAAGAAAAATTGAAAGCAAAAGAATGGAAATGTAGTATCAAGCAAATACTAAAGAAAAGTTGTTGTTTAAGCCAAAAATTACTAGGGGATAAAGGCAGATAATACTTAATAAAATGAAGAGAAAAATTAATTACAAATGGTAGTCCTTAATTTATATATATCAAAGATCATAGTCCCAAAATACAGAAAATAAGATTAAATAGAACTTAAAGAGAAAGAAGAAGTCCACAGTAACTGTGGGAGATCTCAATACACTTTCTTAATCATAAGTATCATATTAAATATTAGTAAAGTTATAGAAAATTTGAACATAGCTAACAAACTTGATCTAACAGTTAACATCATCTTTTACCTGATAGAATATGTATGTTCTTTCCAAGCACGTGGAAAATCTTTATAAAAACTCACCACTATATAGAACTAGTGCAGGTCTCAACCAATATTAAATAATAGGTTTCAAACCTGCATGTTTGCTGAAGACCTGGCAGGAAAATTAAAACTCATCACTCCTTGTTTTTGTGGAGAAAAGATAAAACAAAATTTTGTATCAAAACAATAGGAGAATCACAATAGTTAAAACATTACATGTTGTTATCTTTAAACTAGTTGGTCAGGGTACAAGATATGGGCATAAAAATTTCTCCAATCAATATTAGCACACTGTTCTTCATGCTATCATATATAGTACACAGAAATATGTTTCAAATTTTGCTTTCAGTTGTCAAATACATTTTATAGCAACTAATAAAAACATGTCTGATAGTATTTTCCATTTCCAATGCATTTCATTTGCTTCAAAATACCTGTTTCTTTCAAATCCAATATGCCTGCAAGCCTGAAGAGTTTCATTCACCACCCTTTGTCATCTATGTTTGTGGTGTCAGTGTAGTCACATGCCTGCCTTATTTCATCATAAAGTGCTTTTAGTTTGTCTTCATTCTTTTTTTATTTTGTTTGTCTTCGTTCTTGAAGGTAATTTCCATGGGAGACTTACGATGTGACAGTTCTTCTTTTCTTCCAATTTTAAAGATGTTTTCCCACAGTCATATGGAATCCTCAGTGGCTGATGAGAATTCAGAGGTCTTTTGAATCTCTGCTTCCTTGGGAGTTATATGATGCTTTCCTCCAACTACTTTTTAGTTTTGGTTTTATCTTTAATTTTTAGTACTTTGTATATGGTATTACTAGGCATGATTTTCTTCACAGTTGCTGTGCTGGGGTTTATCGAGCTTCTTGACACGTATTTATATCTTCGAGCAAATTTGGAAAACTGTCCACAATCCACACTTGAGAATTTAATCAAAGGGGAAGATGGAGGATTAAAACTAGCAGCACTTAACTGATGTCAGACATCATTTGCCAGGATCTGCAGGTATTTGGAAATAGGGATGAAAGAAAAAATCCGGGAACAGGAAGGCAATTAGCAAAGAGGAATGTACCAACAATATCCAGAATCAGGCCTGTCTAGGGGAAAAGCACAGTCTTTGCTCAGTTTCAGCACTGCTTACAGTTCAGGGTGGTAAATAAGCCTTTTCAGGAAAGTACCTAATCCCCAGAGGGAAGAGGCTGAGGGAAGAGGGAAGAAGCCCAGTGAAATAGTGGTGGGTGTGATCCACACCAAGGTAGCAGTGACCCATGCCCAACTAAGCACTCATGGCCCACTGTACTCCAGCCCCTTCCCACAGGGAGAAGGGGCCAGGTTACCAAGATATTCTGAGATTTGCAGGAGAGAATTCCCTCAGATTAGCACATGAAGGATGGCTGGGGCCAGAAAATCAACCAAAAGGTGGGAACTAAGCTGAGACTGGTGGGTCTGGGATGAAAGGAACAAGAGAAATTCTATGAGAGGCACGGACAGAGAGCTTGGGGAGGACACAGACATACAGAAGACGTGGGACAAGGAGGAGTTGCATGGTGTGACCTCCTGCAGTTGCATGAAGGAAGCAGGAGTCAACAGCCATAGGCATTGCCACTGAGGACTGGGGGCTGGGAACAAAAATCTACCCATGAAATCAGGGGAGGAGCATCTGACCAGTTCCATTCTACCACTATCACCCTCACCGCCACCCTCAATTAATCCAAGGAGTCTGATTGCAGCCACAAAACATCTGGGTGGTCACACCCATAGGAGTACAGTTGAAATCTAGCAGAACACTGCCTGCTTGGCCTGGGGTGTCTACTTTCGCATGTCTCTGTGTGTTATATTTTCTATTCTTTTTCTTTTATTAATTTTTTCTGTTTTATTGTGTTTTCTTTTTTCCTTTCTCTCTCTCTCTCTCTCTCTCTCTCTCTCTTTTTTTTTACTTTTCATCTCCTTTGATCACATAGACAGATACAGATGTAAATATAGTGTCTGTTTATGTGAAATAGACTTGTAACTAATCAGTGCTTTATTTTGAGAAGTATCTTTCATGGTCATATTAGAGTAATCCCCACCATAAATGGTGCATGGAGAACCCAAGCACAAACTTTCTAGCAGTTCTTTAATTAGCTCCTACCCTCCCACAGATTCCCCCAGACTTCAGTCATACTTTCCTTCCACTTCTTTCTCTTCCCCACCCCAAAAGAGAGCCTCTCAAACCTCCTTTCACCTCAGTGCCCAAGTCCCATCTCTATCCTTACTTTCATTTGTTGTTATCTCTGTTTCTTTTTTCCATGATTTCCAAACTGTTTTCTTCCTGACTTCTTCCTTCATCTGCATTCTAGCCTACCTGTCATCAGCGCAAATCCATTGCCTTCCTAGGTTATTGAAAAGGAACAAATTGTGAAATTGCCCAAACAAGTTTTAAGTTACAGGATTGATATATGACTGGTCCTGCAGATGCTGGTATAAACTGATATCTGTTTGCTCCTTGCAAGACAATGATTGGGACTGACGTTTTACACTGAGTAGAGTGAAGAGAAATATAAGCACCAGAACATAACCGAATCCAAGGATGTGTCCTGGGGCAACAGAATCTAATGAAAGAGGTCTCTGCAGTAGTGGAACACAAAAAGATTACAAGCACGGAAAAGCAAGGCAATATGATGCTGCCAAAAGCACTTAACTTTCCAAAAGTGGCCCTCAGTAGCATTGAAGTAGAGGAAGTTACAGACAAAGAACTCAAAAGCCAAATGGTTAAAATATTTGAAGAAATCAAAGAAGAAATGTATAAACACATTCATGAGATATTTAGCAAGCTTAAAAAGGATTTAAATAAGCAGATAAGGGATTTAACTGGTAAAATCTCATTGGGCTTAAAGACAGAAGCCATAAGCTGATTGAGTTAAACAGAAAATACAAGATATAAATTGCCATTTCGTTATTTCTGTTTTTGTGTGTTTACTGCTCCTCTGGCTTCTGAGCTGTTTTAGAAATTATCAAAAGAAGTCAAGTAGAAATCAATGACATGAAAAATTCAGCGTGAGTAGTAGATTTGCCCAATGGGAAGAGGACACTGTCAGAACATGAAAGCAAAGCTGATGTAGTAGATCACATTCTCAGTGATACCCTAAAAACAAGATATTCTAGGACCTGAATCCAAAGATGCTAGATAAGTAAAAATAAAGCTAACCTCAGAATTTTAGGAATAAGGGAAAATTTAGACAATCACTCAAAAGACATAAAAATTTTATTTATCAAAAGCATAACAGAAACTTTACCAAATCTGAGGAAATCATCAATATTCAAGTACAGGAGGCATAGAGAACGCCAAATAGCCAAGGTCATAAAAGAACCACTCCACAAAATATCATAATCAAAATTCCAGAAATTCAAGACAAAGAATGTTAAATGATTTTAGAGAAAAACAAGTAAGCTATAAAGCATAGCCTATGATACTATCAGTGGATCTCTCAATAGAAGCCATAAAGTCCAAGGAGCACTTGGAACAAAGTTTTTAAAATGGGAAAAAAAAATGAAATTCAGCAACTCAAATTTCTACACCTTGCAAAATTCACCTTCAGAACTGACAGAGAAATAAAGACTTTCCATGACAAGGAAATCCCAAAGAAATACATGACCACTAAACCAGCATTGCAGAAATTATTTGAGGGAATCCTAAACAGAGACAGGCATGCCAACAAAACCAAAACACCAAAAGGAATGCATACATTGAACTGAGAGAGTAGTTAAACAAAGGGGGGGGGGAGAATCAGCACTGTAAAAGCAATGCAAGGACAAAATTCAGTAAATACATTATAATAATAACTCTCAATGTAAATAGTCTTCACTATCCATTCAAAAGACACAGACTAAAACTTGAATGAAATGACAAAATCCAATGATATATTGCCTATGAAATACAAACCTCATCCAAAATGAAGGTGAAAGTGAGAGGATAGAAAATAATACTTTATGGAACCAGAGCCCAAAAGCAAGCAGGAGTGGCTATTCTATATTCAGATACAGCAGACTTCAATCCAAAGCTGATCAGAAGAGACAAAGATGGCGACTATATTCTGGCAAAGGGAATCATTCAGCAGGAAGAGATAGCAGCTGTAAATATACATGCACCAAAAGTTGGCATAGTAAAAACTACTAGGCATAAAAGTAAAGACTTCTAGGCACAAAATAAAAACTACTAGGCGTAAAAGGACTGTGGTGGATTGACCACTGTTGGTCAACTTATAACACCCATCTGAAATGAGTCAGCATGGTGCTAGATGTGCATGGCCCACTTAAGGGCTGTTGCCAACAACCCTCAAAAAAGAGAATTGGAAAGGAAGAAGCAGTGTTGTTGGTTCTCCTGTGACCATTGGTTCTCTTGGAGGAGCTTGTTGAGCTTCTTTCCTGCTATGAACTCGGTTGTTATCATCAGAGGAGCTCAGGACCTTGTTGTCACTGAGAATGGCTGCGGTTCATATTGGGGGAGCTCTGGCCCTTACTTTGAGCATCACTTCCTGGCTCCAGAGGGGAAGATGGTGTGCTGTTCAATCTCCTATAGAAGCTTGTCACACTGCCTTCTTGATATTGACTCAGTGGTTCTCACTGTTAAAGAAGCTCAGGACCAATGGACTCATCAGATATCTACAGATTTTGTCCAACTTTTCTTAGCAGCACATGAAACTTTTTCCAAAATCAATCATATTGTAGCCCATAAGAATGTTTCAATAAATACAAAAGAACTGAAATGATCCCTTGAGGATTATAGGGAAATGGAACTAGAAATCAACAGGAAAAGGAACTATGAAAATACATGGAGATTAAATAATACATTGTTGAATAATCCATGGGTAACAGAAGAAATCAGGGGAAAAATTCAAAAGTTTCTTGAATCAAATGGCAATGGAAGCACAAAGGAATCAAAACCTAAGGAACACATGAAAGGAATTCTAAGAGAGTTTATAGCTCTGAATGCATACAGTACAATAATGTCACCCTGTCTTAGTCATTTTTCTTGTTGCTCTGACAAAATACCTGACACCCAAAGTTAAAGGAGGAAAAGTTTATTTGGCTCACAGTTTGTAGAAGTTTCAGTCCATAATCGACTTGTTTCCCAGGCAGGTTGGCATGGCAGACAAGCATTGCAGAGAAGAAACAGTTCATGGTATACAGAAGGTAGCAATGCAACAAGGGACAACCACGGCTCTTTGTAACCCTTATACCTTATATACCCAGTCTACTTAGGGCAGGTAGCACTCACACTCTTAATTCTAGTGCCCTTGATCCTTGTATTGTGCCATGAATCAATTCCAGTGTCATACACTCTAGATGCAACCCTCTGAAAAAATCTTCAACTATAACCACATGAGACATCTAGACACAAGCCAGAACAGATCCCAAATAAATAACCTACTACTACATCTCAAGGTCCTAGAAAAGCCAAATCTGAAACTAGTAGAAGAAAAGAAATGATAAAGAACAAAGTTGAAATTCAAGAAACTGAGAATAAAAACAATGCAAGGGATCAATGATTCAAGAAGTTGTTTCTTTGAAAGGATAAATAAGATTTATAATACCTAGCCAAACTTATCAAAGGAAAGAAAATAAAAGACCCACTTCAATGCAAACAGAAATGAAAAAGTTGAAATCACAATGGGCATTGACAAAATCTAGAAGATTCTAAGAAACTATTTCAAAAACTGGTATTCCAATGAACTGAAGAATTTATAAGAAATGGACAAATTCATAGACACATTAATTACAAAACTTGAACCAAGAAGACGTAGCACACACTGAACAGACAATAACAGAGAGTGCAATAGAGGCAGTAATAAAAATCCTACCAACTAAGAAAAGTCTAGGACCTGATGAAGTCACTATGGAATTGTAGCAGAACTCAGGGAAGATCTAATGCTAATACCCCTCAAACTCTTCCACGAAAATTTTTAAAAGGACCACTGCCAAACCTATTCCTAGAATCTAGCAATGCCTTAATAACAAAACCATACAAAGACTTGAAAAAGAAAATTATAGGCCAGTTTCCTAAATGAACATAGACACAAAAATCCTCAGCAAGATATTGTTGATGCAATGCAGCAAATCATTAAAAAGATGACCAAGACAGCTTTATTCCAAAAGGATGATTCAACAAAAATAAATCAATAAACATAATGCATAGCATAAATAGGAAGAAGGGCAAAAATCACATGATCATTCCAATTAATGCAAAAAAGGCCTTTGACAAAACCCAACATCTATTTATGACAAAAACCTGACAAAGATAAGTACAGAAGGACCTTATCTCAAACAGATAAAAACCATTAATAACAAACCCACTGCTGACATCATAAAATGGGGGAAAATCTGAAAAAATTTCCCCTAAAATACAGGAATAAAACACGGGACCCACTTTCAGCACTCTTGTTCAATACTGTACTCAAAATTTAAGCTAGAGCAATTAGGTAAGAGAAGGAAATAAAAGGGATATGTATAGAAAAGGAAGAAGTCAAACTAACTTTATTCATATGTATCTGATACTTTATACAGAAAAGCCAAAAAATTGCACCAGAAAACTCTTAGAACTACTAAACAAATTCAGCAAAGTAGCAGGATATAAAATCGATACACAAAAATCAATAGCATTCCTACACACTAAAAACAAACCCACCAAGAAAGAAATCAGGAAACCAATCCTATTCATGGTAGTTTCAAAAAATGAAATACAGTACTTAGGAATTAATCTAAAAATGATAGTGAAAGGCCTCTATAATGAAAATGACAGTACTCTGAAAAAAGTTATTGAAGAGGACACCAGAAAATGGAAACACATCTCTGTTCCTATATAGGCAAAAACAACATTGTCCAAATGACCATATTATTAAAAAAAATATAGTTTTAATGCAATCTTAATCAAAATATCAACCAGCACTACCATTCTCCATACCACATGAATCATACCAACAGTACCAACCAATGTACCAGTACTACCAAAAGACCAACAGTACCACTATTCTTCACAGTACTACCAATAAACAATCTTTACGTATATATGAAACCAAAAGAGATTCAGAATAGGCAAAAAAAATCACAAGCAACAAGAGCAAAGCAGGAGACACCATAATCCCAGATTTCATGTTATATTATACGGAAACTGTAATAAAAGCAACCTGGTATCAGTACAAAAACAGACACATACATTGATGGAATGAAACTGAGGATGCAGCTACAACCCCAGGCACCTTCAGCCATCTGTCCTTTGACAAATAGGCCAAAAA
Source organism: Dasyprocta punctata (assembly GCA_004363535.1). NCBI lineage: Eukaryota > Metazoa > Chordata > Mammalia > Rodentia > Dasyproctidae > Dasyprocta > Dasyprocta punctata. The sequence continues at coordinate 10,834 of RJWM01021475.1, forward strand.
CACATACACTGGATAAAAATATAACTTCTTCAAGAAATGGTAGTGGGAAAACTGGTATCCACATGCAGAACTATGAATGTTGGCCCATATCTCTCAACCTGCACTAAAATAAATTAATAATGGATAGAAGGTCTAGATATAAAAGTGGAAACACCAAATCTGCAGGAAGATAAAATAGGTAAAACTCTTGCCTAGGCAAGGACTTTGTGAACAAAATTCCCAATTGCACAAGAATTAACACCAAAAATAATCAAATATGGTTTTATTAAATTAAAAGCCTTCAGCACAGCAAAAGAAACAACAAAGTGAAGGGATAAACCTAAAGAATAAAAAGTAAAAAATAATTTGCAGCTGCTGATTCCACATAGGACCAGCATCAGAATATATAAAGAACTCAAAACATTAGAACGAGTAAGTAAAAGACCCAATCAAAAAAATAAGCAATTGAAATGAATAGTCACTTCTCAGAAGAAGAAGTACAAATTCCAGTTGGTACAAGAATAACAAATATTCAGCATTTTGCCATTAGAGAAGTGCAACTGAAAACAATGTTGAGGTTCCATTTTACTCAAGAAGGAATTGCTATCTGTATAAACAACAAATGTGGGAGGAAGGGAACTTTCTACATTGCTGATCAGAATTTGAACTCGTATAACCCCTATAGAAACCTGTATGGAGATACCTCAAAAATAAAAATAAAAATAAAATATGTAGAATTTCCATTGAGTCCCACTTCACCTTTCCTGGGTATTTTCCTGAAAGCATTAAAGACACCGTATTGCAGTGATACTTGCATACCCACGTGTACAGCAACACAACTCATAATAGTTAAATCTTGAAAATGGTCTATAGGTCCATCAACAGACGAATGATAAAGAAAATGTGTATATACACAATGGAGTTCTGTTCAGTCATATAAAAGGATAAATTTGAGCCATGTGTAAGAAAATGGATGCACTTTGAGTCCATAGTGATAAGTGAAATAAGCCAGATACAGAAAATTCATTATTACATGGCTTCTATTATATTAGAAACTCAAAATATCAATAATTTAAAGACCAAAATAAAAGACAGATAATAAGAAACAGGAAAGTAAACTTTGTGGAGATGTAAAGGGGGTCTAGGAATGAGGGAAATTGGAGGACAATGAGGGAAAGAGATTAAAATTGATTAAGATGAGGTATTGTATGTATGACTTCCCCAAGATGAATGTAATTATTTGGTTTTGCAAATGTATTAATAAAACAACTAAATTTTTTTCTTAAAAAAGTGAATGCAAAAAAAGAGAAAAATATGACGTGTTGAACTTTAAAAAATTATTACAATGAAAGACACATTGTCTTAATACTTCTTGAAACATCCCTCTCACTTCAAGTACACTTACCCTGTCATTATTGCCTCTTCCTGGGCAGTTCTGGAAGCCCATTTTTGTGTCTTTAGATGGACTGTCATAATTGGTTTGATGTCTTGAACCTATTCAAAATGTTTGCCTTTTGTGGTTCACTTCAGTTCAGGAAAGTGTCAGACATAGTGATAAGGTGGGATGAGGATACACTAATATTTTTACAAACCGCCTTTACATTGGATGGCACTGAGCAGCAGCATTTGCTGAACCTTTTATCACAACTTGTAAACATCCTCATGAAAAAAGACTTCCAGAGCTGTTTCAGAAATGGCAAGAATGATGACGTTTGAAGGGAAAGGGAGCAGTTTGACAGGAATTAATGACACTGTGTGTTTTACTGGGAGAAATTTTTTAATTTAATAGTTCACCTTGTGTATTTTTTAATCACCCCTTGAACACAATCTGGTGAGTGAGATAGTCAACTTTCTACTGCAATGGCAGAATACCTGAAAAATCAGCCTAAAGGGAAAACATTTACTGTAGCTAGAGTTTCAGAGACCCTGGTCTGTGTCCACCTGATTCCATTGCTTTTAGACCTGTAGTGAGACAGAAAATCCTGGCACATGAAGGAGTAAAGCTATTTACATCATGGTAGCCAGGAAACAAAAAGAGCTCACATTTATAACAAAGCACCTCTCCCCAAACCTACTAAGCTATGAGTCCATAAATGGATTAAGGGATTAATCAGTTTATTACATTAGATCTCCTGATGACCCAATCACTTCCACATAGCCTCATCTGCTGCATGGGGGACCAAACCTTCAAAACACGAGCTTTTGGGGGACATTTATGGTCAAAATCACTACAGTGGCATCTGTGACTCTGCGGGCATTAGCCAGAGGTATGTGAGAAGGAGGTGCAGAAATCAGGGACCTTTGGAGCCACAACCTAGACATTCTGGAATACATGGTTATTTTAAAGGATAGCCTACAGGACAACAGTTCAAGTAGGATCAAACCTTATTGCCTTAAGGCATGTATGCTCTGGCCAATTTCCTCCCCATTCTCCAATTAATTACTTAGATTTCTTCTAAGGTCAGCCACATAGCAGATCACCCTGTCCTTTCTCTGTCCTTCTGCTGTTCTCTACATGTATTCCCACACAGATTTCTTTCTTTTGCCCTTATCTTTGCTTCCTGGTTCTACCAATAAAAAGCCACAGAAGCTTCAGTTTGGGGCTGTTACCCTGGGACTCTCTCGCACAGAGGGGTGTCAGAAAAACAGGCCCTGTGGGCATCTTGGAGGTAAAACTAGACGTTGACTCTGAGTAATCTCTCATCCTTTGCACTGCCACAGTTGAGCAGCGTGACATGAGACATTCACAGTGCTGTACAGCAATGACTTCCATCTGGTTCCAAAATAGTTTCATCACCCCCATAGTGGATCCCCTACCCATGAGGCAACCATTCCCCAGTCCCTGTCCACCTGGTGCCTGACAACCACTGAGCTGCCTTTTTTTTATGGGTTTATGCATTCTGGATATTTCACATAACTTAAAATTATACCTGTGGCTTTCTTTGGTCTGGCTTCTTTTACTTAGCATAATATTTTTGAAGTTCATCTATTTTGCAACATGTATTAGTACTTAATTCATGTGTGTGGTCAAATAATATTCCTTTATATAGCACATTTTGCTTACCCTTCTATGCATTGTTGAGTTAGAAGGACACTTTATATATTGGGGATACTAAGCAGATATGTGAATGTTGCAAATATTTCCTCCTAGATATATTTTCATTTTCCTTGGTTAAATTTTGAAGTTTAAATTATCTTTGTGTTTGTTCCTTGTGCTTCTGTGTCTCTGGTTTTTTTTCTCCATTGTATTTCTCTTATCTTTCACAGTTTCAATCATACATATTAGACTTTTCAGATTGTCCCACAGATTCCTGAAGTTCTCGTTTCTTTAGACTTTCTCCTTTATCACCCCATTTGTTTTTTAAACCCAATCAGTGAACTTTTTATTTTCCTTTACATCAACACACATAGCTTTGAAATCCATGTGTTCTAATTCTAATCAGTCTTTGTAATGTCTTGAAGTCTTTTTATTTTCTTCAGTCTTTCTATTTCCTTGAAGATGGATCACATTTTCTTAGTCCTTCAAATGTTAAGTAATTTTTCATCCTATTCTAGAAGGTAGTATAGTCCTTTATATTCTATAGTAAGCATTCTTTGTCTTTGTAAGCAGTTAACCTGGTTAAATTCAGGAGAAAAACTATCTACCTTGGAATAAAGATTTAATTCTGCACATTCATGTAGGATTCCATAGTTAGCCAGCTATTGAGGCAGAATTTATTTATAAAATGTGAAGCTTGCTCTCTCTTGTTCTTTATTTTTCCTTTTCCTGGATCCTTTTTTATTTTCCAACAGCTGTGATTTCATTGAACTCTGTCCAATAGTTCTTCACATCATAAATTCTATTTTTTATTAGAGTTTTAGTCTTTAGCTACTTTCAGGCTAGCAGCTGCAATAATGAACTATTTGTCTTATTATGTTTCCTTCTTGCAAGTTTTAACTCTTCTCCAGAGTCTACCTTCTCTTGTGCACATTCTAATAAATTTTTGTACTTTTTGCAGAGTTTGAAGTTGTTCTCCATAGAAGGGTAAGCCCTTTTGGGGTTCACTCCACCATACCAGGAAAAGAATCACCTCATAGCTTTTTGAAAATATTTCTATCACAACCCTTACAGTCAATTACAGGTATGTATGCATTGTCCTTTTTGCTGTTAGGATTTACTCTACTTGAACACGAAGGCTCTGTCTTACTCATTCTTTGTAGCGTTCAGTGAATTCCTTTTGTTAACTCATACTCCCTCTTCTGAGTAGTTTACCCATCATGCAGACTCATTTTTACCTGACTAAAGGATTTGGTCTCTGGGAGATAGTTTATGTCCTTACATTACTGAAATTTAAATGGTTCGGATAAGCCTGAAATTTTCAGCTGTCTCCTTTGCTGACATGTAGAAAAAGACTTCCTAAAGTGAAAGCTATAAAGACATGAAGACCTAAAACAAGGAGAGAGAAGGAGAAAGAGAAGATCCTGGTGACACTTCAGGCTGCTTACAGCCAATTTCTTTCTTTCTTTCTTTTTTTTTTTTTTTTTTTTGACTGCCAAGTTATGAAAACCATGAATATTCATGAGAAAAGAATAAGCATTCATTTTCTTATATTGACAATATCTATTATACAAAATCCTCCATACATATTTAAGAGATAATAAATGTTTAGATGATAAACAAATGAGTGATGGCGGTAGATAAGTACCGTGGTGGCAGGGGGCAGGCAATGAAGCAGCATCGCATAGGCATCTAAGATTATCAAACGGGCTATTGATAGGGAAGTCAAGCAGACCTAATTCATGCACCCGTATCATGGAATCTGCATCTAAGTCACCTTATCTCCCCAAACAGCTAGAAATGCAGTGAAATGGATGCTCAAATGTCTGGGTAGCCTTGTTGTAAATGTCCTCACCTTCAGGGGTAAGAGCCAAGTGGTGACATGGGTGAGTGTGCATTTTTTATTGCTTGCTCCTAAGTGTTCCCTTTAGAAAAGAAAGCAATTTGGCAGTGCTCAGTGACCCTCTTTCCCCAGCATCTCCACCTTGGCATGTTCTCCTCTCTCTGTCAGACCTGTGAAAAGATGGTTGTTGCTGGCTGATGGGTTGCTCACAGCGTGCAAAGCCTCACTCACAAGATCTGCCTCCAGTAAATTTGCAGCACAGGAAGCTCCACAACCAGCTGAGTTTGTGAAGTTTTTTCCTTTCCTTCTTGCCAAGAATTCAATCTGTTTCTGGTTGCTGCAAACTAACAAAAGCTGTTGCTGTGTTATCACGCTAAGAGATGAAGCCACATAGTCATATGCAGGCTTCCCTTTATATGGTAAAATGTCACCCACTGATAGACCAAGCACTTAGAAAACTACATCTGAGCGGTTGGCATGTCTGTTGGCAGCTTTGAGCACATATTGAATACCTAATTGGTGATGCCCAACCTATTCCGCATCCTCCCAATGATGACAGCAATAGTTTCCTGAGAAATTTCAACAGCTTTAATAAATGAAAGACGAGATTTCAACAGTAGAAACAACAGAAGCACAATTACAAGAGGAAACGGGTGGAAAAATTGTAATAGTGGTATGATGGATATGTATTTCTAATGTACAAACAATAAGAATTTTAAGAACAATTTATCAAAGATCTTAGAAGAAGACTGAAGGGTGAGAAGATGAGAATTCTAAGGGAGAACAAGTAAATACAAAAACAGTTTAAAAATGTTCAACTTAATAATCAAAATAATATAAATTGGGAGATACAATTTCTTTCACAAATCCAAGGATATGTGAAAAGTTACTGGCATGAGTGACATAGATACGTTTTTAATCGGTAGGTGAGCATGCCCACTCAGACTCTTTCTGGAGGAAAAGAGCAAACAATTTTATTTTTGTATCTATTCACGTATTGATTTGTTCTAGAAAAGAATTTCAAGTTGATTAAAAAGTTGAAGAGGAGTGTTAAAAAAAGAAAGAAAAGAAGACAATGTTGGATGCCACAAAAAGCTAAAAGTTAGTTTGAAAATAAATATCCTGAAGACCCTCCTCCAACTTCTTAAGGCATCTGCCAATTAATGAAAAAAGGATAATGATTGTGAGAAACATTTTTCTCTTACACTGGAGTTTTTTTTTTAATATTATACAGGAACTTCTATACACTAATGGAAGTCACCTTGAAGGATTTTTGGAAATTCAGATATGAATAGTCGAAGGGTTAGGACATTGTCTCTTAACTTCAAACCTATAGTTCTCCGGTGTTTTCTGATGCTACAGTTGGATTTCTGCATTTCTCCCCTGCTAGCTGACCTTCCTTAGGATGTGCTCATGGGAGTGCCGGGGGAAGACAGAAAGGTATGAGGAGGAAGCAGCACACTCTCATTTCTGTGTTGCGTCCTGTTCCCACCTGCATGGAACGCTCCAGCGATGGTTGTTTAATTCCATTTTGTGTTAACAGCTTGTTGCCAGAGTGTAATTCCCCCTAAGCCTAGAACCAGCCCCACTGCCCCTGCTCAGGAATGCAAATACAAGCTTGTGCTGGTGTGAGACCCAGATCCACATCGTCCCTCCTCTGACCCTTAGGTTTTCTTAATTCCCAATATTTTTCTTTTCTCTTCTCTGTAGCCCTGAAAGTACAGTCATTGCTTTTGAAAATTTCAGTGTCACCTCTTTATCTTGATATCTTGTACTAAATTCCTTCTGTAAAAGAACTCTGCTGACTGGACCTGGACAAATACAATGGGAAGACGACAACCATTATATCGTGTGTGTTATATACTCTATTTCTCTAGACAAGTCTATGTGTAACTATACATGCTATATATGTCACATATGCATGTACATATTTTTCCATAATGTACTCAGCACAGTATATGGTACATAGTAAATTCTCTATAAATATTGACTGTTTTATTCATACTAATAGTTCTCCCTTAAGAAATGACATTCCTATGTAGACAATTTTTGGTTGAATTTAGGTGAATAGAATGTGTTCTAACCCCAAAATTAAAGACTCCAAAAAAGTGAAATATGTCTGCTGAGGAGGTAGGACAGTCTACCGACATTTTCTGAAATATCAAAACATTTGAACAGAAATATCTTATGTAATCATTCTCTTCTGAAAACGATGGAATATTATGGTTCAGAATCTTGGTATTCCAGGAGATACATCGAGCAAGAAGAGAAATGACTGCACTCTGACCTCTGCTATGCACCAGCCAGTTTCCAATCTTATCCTTGGTACCCTTCCCTCCAATCTAGTGAGTGCTTATTATGGTTCTCATTATATCCATGGGTCAACAAAGACTCCGAATGGTTAGTTTGTTTTGGGTTAAATATATTAGCAGAGACAGAGCGGGGTATGAAATGAGATCTGTATCTCTGAAAACATAGACATCACTCAAAAGGAAACAGCAGGGCGAGCACATGGGTATGTGGGAGACTATAACAAATCTACAGGATAAAGAGCTCAAGTCCACACGGTGTTAAAGACGTCACAATCCAGTGCAAAACAAAACGCAGGCAGCCAGACCTAAGAAGAAACTTGCAGAGTCACACAGCCAGGCTTTCTCAGATCAGACTTATAACCACACTGAGCACTGGACAGTACCCTTTCCTCTAAAGCACTCTTGTCAGGGAGCTGAGACCCATGATGCTCATTTGGAAAGGTGACCTAGCTCCTGACGTGGAATCCCTCAGCTTCTATAAATCGCGAACTCCGTGGGATTTTAAAAATCATCTCCATCTCCTAGAAGATGGAACACATTATTTACTAAGGATGCTTGTGGTAAGTAGAACTAGAATGTGTTCTTCACACAAAAGAGAAGAAAAAACTCAACTTACAAGCATGAAATGAAGCTAGGAGGAGAGACGCGGTAAGAAGGGCTCTGAGAGCTGATTACTCTTTGTGTGCAAGAAAAAGTGATCTGTGTCTCATAAAAACGCTTACCCTGAAAGATTTCTATGAATCTTACTGAAGTAAAGCACTTCCGCTCAGGTAAATGTCACACGGCGATGTTCTGCGCAAGGCTCACTGTTGTTTCCATTTTCATGTACGCGTGCCAACACCACGTGTGAGAGACTATTCCTGGGTGGAACTCGTCTGTTGCCCACTAGTGTAAGTACCACCTGTTCCTCCTGAATGCAAATTACTCACTTTTATCAATTTTTAAGTGTTTACTCTTTCTTCAACCCATGGCACACTTTATTAGACATCCCTAGGTTATACTATGTTAACAAATAAACCCACAGTTACAGAAGCTGTAACCCACGAAGGTCTTCTTTCTTGCTTGAAGTGTATTCCAGGCACAGCTGGCTCTCCAGACCGGTCTCCCTATAGGCGCCCGGTTTTCCAGGTTTCTTTAACCTCAAGGCACCATCGTGCAGACCCTTGCTTCTCTGATCGCCATCTAGCAAAGGTCAGACGAGACAGCCCAGCAGCAAGCAATGACGCTTCAGTGCCCCGAAGTGGTGCATGCTGTTCTTCACACTCAGCTTACACCGACTGTGTCACAGAATCCCTCCTGGTCTGAAGCGCGTGGGGAGGGCAAGCACTGTGGGCCTCGAAGGAGAAAACTGGATCATCGTGAAAGGCTGAAAAATAAAGAAACGTGGTCCTCACACACGACGGAGTGCCGCTCCACCACAACGAAGGATAAACTTGACAAGTTGGTAGGAAAATGGATGCGTCTTGATCACAATGGTAAGTGAAATACATCTGACATGGAAGCTTAAATATTGCATGGGTTCTCTTGCATGAGAAACCCAAAGTATAAAGAAATGAAACAGGAAAAATAAAAGATAGATAATAGGAAACGGAGATAGACCTTTTGCAAATGGGAGAGGGAACAATATGGGAAGGGATGGGAAAGGAAGCAGACGGAAGGGGAAGCAAAAAGAAAATTAAGATGTGTTATATAGCGGCACCTACTCCCGACGATGAATGGGATCACTGTGTGCTGAAAACATAGACTGATGAAAATAAAAATTTTAAAAATACCGAAAGTTGGCAATGCCTACCCAGAACACCCTACATGAATCTCATTTACACTTGTATGATCCCCATGGAAAGAGCTCTTAGAGAATATTTTCCTGTGAGTATATAACTGACCCCTCAGTTGAATATTAAGATCTTGATTCCTGTAGTGAAAAATACACCAACTATTGCTGTTACCAAAGGAAAATAAGAAGTTAGGCTGTACAGTGAGATTACTGGGGTTTGAATTATAACTCTATCACTTAACCAGTATGTAACTTCAAGAAAATTACTTAAATTTTCTGTTCTTCATTTTCTTACATTCAAACTGGAGATAATATTAATTAGAGGTTGTCAGGTGTGAAGCACCTAGGATTCAGTTATATAAGACATGTAAAGGGATCAAAATAATACCTGGAATATGCTAGACAGTCAATTAATCCTAATTTCTATTAGCTGCTTGTATTCTTTAACACGTACTGTCACATGCTCCATTTGGAATATGGTGGTAACTGCCACAATATTAATTTCCTTGTGGGAAGGGTGGTACGTAGCATAAATGCTCACTAACACCTTCCTGAACTTGGAGCAAGTTAAATCATCCCAAAGCTGCTGAAGACAAAGAAATCATCTAAAGGCTAGAGGTGAATACAGGTAGTCTACAAAAGAAAAAAATCATTCTAAAGATGACAAACGAAGGGTTATTCCTCATTGGGAAAAGGGTTGCTTGTAGATTGGGTCTCTACTGTAGAACAAACATACACATACACGTAGTCTCTCATCCTCTCTTTCTCCTTCTCCTTCTCCTTCTCCTTCTCCTTCTCCTTCTCTTTCCACCGCTCCCTCCTTCCCTTCCTCTTTTTCTCTCCCTGAAGACTAGGGAGATTATCTTTCCCAGGGCTTTTCTCTTCACACCTTTCCAGACCCGCCGTGACCTCAAATGAGGGAAAAGTTACCTAAAGGACTTGAACGTAGAACTCAGGCAATACATTTTCTTTTTTGGTATTGAAAAGATAGGTGTTTGCCCCATTCTCCCAGTGTTGAGCCTTGAGCTAGCGGTGATGATCTTACCTGAACTGTGAACACATGTGTCACCCACCTTACTGCCATTTTGAATACAAAGAGCTGAGTCATCATAAAAACTGAGAACTCTGTTTTGATTTTTTTTTTTTTTTGATTATGTGGCTGCACAGCAGCTAGGGAAAAACATGGTTCAGAACAGAATAACATAACGAAGATGAGAGTTGTGGAGATTTAGAAGAATGTTTAAAAGGAATTACTTAGTAGAGAGGGCGAAGGCTGATCAATCATTCCAAATGTGTTTTCCTTTTATGAGAGAAAAAGTAGCATTGATTGAATTTCTAATACATTTCAGCTGCTGTGCTGTAGGCTGCACACATATTTTTTCGTGTTGTCACACGAAGATCTTAGTTAACACAAGAGGAATAGAGGCTGACAGTGGCTTAATTACTTACCTGAGATTAATTAGGTTCGACACAACAGAGGCATAACTTAGTCGACTAAATGGGCGATTAATCCCGAAAAACTGTATTTGATAATAAAGCTACATTACTTCAGAAAAATTGGTTGCTTCTTGGTATATATTGTAATAGCATTTGACATTTAGAAAACAAAGTAGAACAGAAAACTTCTTTTATACTGACATTTAAATTAGCCAGAAATACATGACTAGGTAATATGAAGTCTGGAAAATATTTCTTAAATGTCATTTCATGATATAAAGATGCAAGTCTGTTTCCAGAATCCCAAGTCCTGAAATGACATTAAGGGTGTGGTAAGGGGGTGAGGGTGACTGCTGTCAAAGTTATTCCCGACTAATGATTAAAAACACTACTTCAGATTGAAATTTGGTTTATTTTTTTTTCCTCCCGGTGGTGGAGATAGAACCCAGGGCCTCTGCAGTGAATTATTATATTGCCAACAGTCTTTTTTGGCTTTTGTTGTTGTTACTGTTTACTTTAAGACAAGATCTCACTACATTGTCCAGGCTGGGATCAAATTTGTGATTCTCTTGCCTCAGCCTTCCAGAGGGCTGGGATTATAGGTGTGTGCCACCATGCCCAGTGGTAGTTTTAAAATTTCTTTCTTTCTTTCTTTCTTTCTTTCTTTCTTTCTTTCTTTCTTTCTTTCTTTCTTTCTCTCTTTCTCTTTCTCTCTGTCTGTTTCTCTCTCTCTCTCTCTCTTTTTCAGTCTCTATTTTTTATTAGTACATATTTGTAATGCTCCCATGGGGAGTTGGTCCATTTACACAGCACATCTTAATTCCTTCTTTCATCCCCTTTCCCTTCCTTCCCTCTCCCCTCCCTCTGTCTCTTGGTCCCCCTCCCTTTTGCAAAAAGATTTACCTCCCTTTTTCCTGTTATCTTTGGTTTCACTCTTTGTTTATATGTTGGGTTTTTCATGTAAAAGAAACCATGCAATATTTAAGCTTCTGTGTCTGGTTTATTTCACTTAATATTATGGCCTCGTGGTACATCCAATTTTCCTACAAATGACTCAAGGTTATTCTTCTTTATGGCAGAGTAGTACTCCACTGTGTATAAATATCACATTTTGTTTATCCATTCATCTATTGATGGGTATATAGGCCACTTACAAGATTTAGCTAGTAAGAGTTGTGCTGCTCTAAACAGGGATATACATGTATCACTGTAATATGTCATACTGTTTCTTGAATCTTTTCAATTCTATACCTACTAGCTAAACATATCATTTCAAGCAAAAAAAAAAAGATTTCACCTATGTTTATATAAAAACATTTTTTTGCTCCTTCTACTGCATTCTCAAACTCCTGAATCATTGCTTCTCTGTGCATTCTTAGTGTTGTTTATGCATCAAGTTTCACTAAACTGAGATTTTCATTCATGAACCTTAATCCTGTCTTGCCTCGTTCTAAGATTAGCTCTCAACTCTGAGCCACGGCCACTCTCTCACTCACAGCTTCCTCTGATCTTCCTGGACATGGAAGCAATTTGCATCTTGAAATCATTTCATTGCACTGAAACCTGGTGGTAACCCTGAACATGCCAGGCACTGGCTAGACACTGAGGATAAAAACATGAGCAAGGAATCTGCAGACCCCTCTTCCCAGGGGTTCACGGTCTCTGAATAGATGACTTGCCATGATGTCCTATGATATGTGTAGCAATAGCAAAAGCTTCAGGAGAAAAGAGAAGTGCTGGGATTAGGGCAGATGCTCTTGAGACTGAGGAACCTGAAAAGAAAACCACAGACTATGAAATTAACAGTCGAGAAAATGAATGATTTGCTAAAATGAGGGAGAAAAGGTTGAAATGTCTTCCCTTAAAGGAGGCTGAGATCTTAAGGTCTGGTGACTCCCACCTGGAAAAATTTTAAAACTTTCAAATGAGTTAGGACTAATTTAATCACAACTTGAAGCAGTAGCAGCAGAGAACATATTTTTATTTATAAAATCTTTCCCCAGACATTGATTTGGTGAAAGTGTGAAAAATCAAACAGATTTTCAACTTATAAAAGGAACAGCCCTTTGTAAGTGTTATTTTAATCGCATAATTTGGCATCCATACCTGAGGAATACCAGATGGACCTTACAGGAGAGAGCAAGCCTTGTGGATACATTCTCTCTTCTTTTAAAATATTTTACAGATAAATACTAATAAATTCCAAAGACACCATATAGCCACCAACAAGAGTCCTTTTCTCTTTTCCTTGGCTGGAGGATCCCTAAGCAAACTCATTAATTTCCTTTAACTATCATGAAATAGCACATTTCTGTATGCATTTCCCTTTGAGTATTCTAGTTATGTGTCTGCCCTAAGACTTTATTTCTATGAGAGAAATTTAAACTATTTTCCAGAAGGAGAAGCTGGGAGTCAGAGGAAAATATGTGATGGAAAAGATTCTAAACCATGAAGTTGTCCTCAGTTGAGACCAGCCAAAGTCTGAATCTCACCTTTGCCACTGGTTGCTTAGTTAACCTTGAGCCACTTTCTTAACAAAACCTCCACCGGTGTGGCCAAATAACAAAATCTACCCACAGGGAGTAGTCATAAGACAAAAATAAGAAGTGCCAATAATTGAATTTAGCACAATACCTGGCATAAAATGTGTAACAACTGTTATTTTTCTTCTGTTATTTCAAAAAACCCAATGTTCAATTTGATTATCTTTGGGTGAACAAATATCTCTAAAGTGGAAGGAACAATAGTTGTCCAACACTTGTCTTAGTCACTTTGCCTGTAGTGAGAACAAAATACCTAACACCTGCAATTTAAAGGAGGACAGGTTTATCTTGGCTCACACTTTTAGTCCAGAGTCAGCCGACTGCAAGACAGGAAAGACATGGTGAAAGGGGCTAGGCCAAGGACAGCGGCTTGCAGCATGGTGGACGGGAAGCAGAGAGGAAAGGGAGGAGACGGGGAAGGAGATACACCCTTCCAGCTCACACCACCAGCAACTCGCCTCTTCCCACCGCATCCTGCCTCCAAACAAGTCCTGGGCGGATACTAGTAATCCAATGGGCTTTCAAAATTCCACCTTGGAGCTCATGGGGCTTTAAGGGTACATCTACATATGAACCATGACAACACTCCACACATAGAGATTCATTCTTTCCCCCAACCTGCCGAGACAGCTGCTGGCATTTCCTGTACTATAACAGTTCATTGGTTAATGAACATTTTTCTGTTTAATTTGAATTTAGCTAGGAAACATAGGTCTTTCATAAGTGTGAAAGTCTCTTTTTCTCAGATTAAAATTTTAAAAATGCCCAAGGAACCAAACTAACAATAACAAAAGTACCTTTCCCAGAATCTCAAGATTGATGCAGAACACCAGGAGATTTATCAACCAGAGAGCTTACGTCTGTAAATTTTGCATGAGTAAAAGTATTCAGATAGCCAGATATATGACTTATGCAAAAATGTGGAGTCATCAGTATAGAATTTTAGTATTTGAAGTCAGCTAAAAGAATATCAAGTCCAGTACCCAGACAGCTAAAATCCAGAAGAAAGGCTAATTTTTGAGAAAATTAAAACAAAACCTGTTAATGAACTACCTTCCAAGTCCTCTGATATTCAGTCAGTGGGCCTTTGGCCAGCTCAAGAATGGTTAAAACCCAACATAAAACCAGCTCCCTGAAGGAGACAGAGTCAGATAGAGGGACAAGAGCTGTGTCTTTGAGGCTGAACCCTTTGCATACCTACCCTGCAAACTTGGACAGGCTGATATGGGTCTAGTTTTCCCCATCCCAAATGGCTCCATTATGACTGCAATCAGAACTAATGTACTTGGCTATCAAGTCTGTTCCTATTGCCAATTGTGAAATGGGTGTGCACCAGTTAGCAACTTCCTTGAGTCTGATGAGACAGAACCCTACACTGACAAGTTATATGAAGTGAGTTTATTACTTACCTACAAGGATCAGCAGATGCCTAGGATCATGGTGAGCTGAATCACAACGTTCAGATGAGTTTCCCAGGGCAATGAAAGCTTGTCTGCATGGGGTTCAGTTGCATCCCAGCTGAGGAATGTAAAGGCAGGCTGCCCAGGGTTCTATGCCTCAGTGCCACCAAACCCTTTGGGCTAACAACACATTGATGGACACTGTTTTCAGGAGGGACTGGAACAGACCAGGCTGCTCCCCAGGCCCTCCTCTCTCAGGGTGCTGCACTTCCCGCATATCCTACAGCTTTTAAGAACTATAAAAGGAAGGGGCTGAATAAGCCTAACGTTACCCAGAGAAATGCTCTGCATTTAGATAAAAAACACAGGACCCAGTCAGGAGGAGTTAGGACGCAGGGGTAGACTGAGCAACTGCAGTGCCTGCTTGAGCAACTTTCCAAACAGAGAGAAAGCCCCTTTGCAGCAGGAGAGAATGAAGCCAAAGGTTCAAGCAATGGTAAATAAAGACAAGGATAAGCAGACATGAAAGATGGTGATAGGGTAGCTGACAGCATAGGCCACATGGATCTCACCTTCTGGAAGGCCATTCGCTGTGGACTTTCCACCACCAGTCAACAAAGTACCTTTTCAGCTTAAGTGAGTCTGTGATTATATTTATAGAGAGACATACTGTATCTATCTGTTCCCTCCAGGAGGCCCCTACTGCATGGAGTTTTATTAACTCATTCTAGTCCAGCAGGAGGCCTCTTGATCAAACATCAGAAATTTTAGTTTTTCATAAAGTAATTTTTTAAAATAAATTACTCACCACTTCTGAATTTCAGCACTCTAGACAGTGGATGTCATATTCTTTTTACATTTTCAATTTTAATTTTACTAGTGCATGTTTGCCATACAAGAAGTTTAAATTCATCTTGGGGAGTGGGTACATGTACATAGAAATTCCATATGACCCAGCTATATGCCTTCTAGGTATCCTCCTAAAAGAGCTAAAGATATCATATCATAATAGTATACACATACCCATGTTTATATGATGCTAAAACATTTTTACATGTGTTTATTTGCCATCTAGTTTTCCCCTTTGAAGAAATACTGTGCAATTCTTCTGCTCATTTTTATTGGATTGCTTGTCTTCTTTATTGAAATTTAAGAGTTCCTCGTGTATTCTCCATACATGTTCTTTGTGGTGTATGTGAGCTGCCAGCCTGTAATTTTCAATGTCTTTCATCAGAACTATGAATTTTACATAGGAAAGACTCTTAGCAGAAGCAAGTGAAGCTTATAGTCCATAAATTTTAAAAAGTGTTAAAATAAAGAATTCCAAAATGATCCATGGTTTACATGTTTAAATTCCGGTTGTTGGTCCACCTTCTGTCATATGAGGCTTTGTTTTTTTAGAACAGATCTAATGACTGGTCACTTTTTGATAAAACACCATGAAGAGCTTACTTTCTATGATTTCCACTCTCAAAAGCAAGATGCAAAAGACAACTGCAAAGCCGTCTGACCACAAAGTTCTGCTGGACCTTTAAAATTCTTCCCTAACTTTTGAAAGTTGTCTTGAAACCATGTACAGCATTTAAGTGACTCCATTTTATTTAATCTTTTCAGGGAGCTCAGCTTAGCTTTTACACAGATAGTAACTCTACTTCTTGGTACACTCACATGTTATTTATTGGCTGTAAGTGATCAGATAATAAATGCAATTGACATACTTAGGTTTGCAAAAATACAGTGACTCTTTGGAGACATAAAACTTAATCAGTATATAATGGTTTAAATCTGAAATGTCCCTTCAAACCTTTGTGTTCAGAGGTGTGGATCCTGAAAGATAATTTGATCATGACTGCAGTGTACTTGTCAGTGGATTAACCTCTTAGTGAATTCTGTAGCTAAATGTACAGGTTGGAGGTAGAACCTGGCTGGAGGTGACCGCTGGGGCTATGACCCAGCTTATTTTCTTCTCCTTCTTCTCCTTCTTCTTCTTCTTCTTCTTCTTCTTCTTCTTCTTCTTCTTCTTCTTCTTCTTCTTCTTCTTCTTCTTCTCCTTCTCCTTCTCCTTCTCCTTCTCCTTCTCCTCCTCCTCCTCCTCCACCTCCTCTTCCTCCTCCTTCTTCTTCTTCTTTTCTCTCTCTCTCTCTCTCTTTCTCTCTCTCTCTCTCTCTCTGCTTCCTGGCTGCCATGATGTGAGCAGCTGTCCTCCCCTAGACCCTTCCGCCATGTCCCTTGTGCCTTAGAGTCAGTCTACCATGAACTGAATTCTCCAAAGTCATGAGCTAAAATAAACCTTTCCTGTTTTAAATCATGGGTATCTAGTGTTTTGCCCCCAGCAACTGGCAAGTGATTAAAACAAGTGAGAGCAGAAATAAAAGTGTAAAACAGCTGTCTCTGCACAAAAGAGCACACAATGTCAAGGGACAGTCACTCATGCATTTTAGAGGGAGAGTGTTGGGAGGGAACAGAGAATGGGACAATGTTGATTAATCCACGTGTGGCCAAGTTGAGGTTGGTTAAGAGAGATCTTATTGGAAATGCCCTTATTTCTCACTCAGCATCCTATCAGGCATGTATTAGGAGCTTGATAGATGTTTATTAAAGAAATAACTCTATCAATATTTCTAGAATTTTTACTCTGAATAGAGTTTCTATGTTAATCACTGAAGAGAAAACAATGGAGCATAAATTTTCTCCGTGGCCTTCACTGAGCTTGTGTGCAGCAAAGGAACGTATTAACTAAACCTTGCATTAGGCTGCCAGGAACAAAGAGCAGATATAACAGTATTTAAACAAAGTCAGTGTGGATCCCCTCATGTAACCTGGAGACTAAGGGTTGAACACTGCAGGGTAAGTTTAACCATCTTATGATAACATTGAAGGGTAAGACTACTACTTACCTTTCACTTTATTATCCTAGAGTCTGCTTTTGGCCTTCAAACTCATTTCTTGTGGTTTGTTATCCAGGATATTCCAGAGTAATAGAACCCATAGGCTGTGTATATAGATTTATTGCAAAAAATTGGAGGCTGAGACATTCCAAGCTCTGCAGTCAGCAAGTCCAGGAGAGCCAACAGTCAGGAGGCTTGAGACCTGATGGTTCATTCAAGCCCCAAACCAGGAAAAGAATCATGTTCTAGCTCAGTGCAGTCAGGCAGAAGAAATTCCCCTTCACTCTTGATTGAGCAGCATCCTCCATGCTATTCAGGCCTTCAGCTGCTTAGATGAGCCTCACCCACACTGAGGAACACAATCTGCTCTACAAATTACCAGTTCAAATTTTAATCTTATCTGCATACACCTTTGCAGACCGTATGGGTCTGATCCTGTGTTACCCCAAGGTCTCATGTAATTTGGACAAGGCTGAATCTGGCATTCATGATTGGTTTGTTGTCTAGTGCTGGGACTGGTGATGTGAGTGCTGTACCTGCCCAGGGGTGGAGTTGACACACAGTGTAAGGGCCAGAGGAAGGTGCAGTTTTCTCTCTCTCACCAATTCACCTTGCTGTTTGGTGGTCATGATGAATGGCTGCCCCACCACACCACACTGCCTTGGAGCCAACTAAGTATGGACTGAAACCCCCAAGAACTGTAAGAAATAAACCTTTCCTTTCCTTCCCTAATTTTGGGTGCCAGGTATTTTGTCTCAACAACTAGAGAAAAGTAACCAAGACACAGACCCACCTAGCATAATGCCTGACTAATAACTGGGCACTGCATGGCACAGGCAAATTGACATATACAAGTAACCATAATATTGATTAAGTTAACTGTTAGAGGTCCAACCATCAGCTCCATTTATCAGTGAATTCACAGCCTTGCCAAACCTTTTTCTATCTCTCATGTCACTTTTTGTTTGCATGCCATTGATAATAACCTACTTTCATGCAACTGAACATTAAAAGGCCAAGGAAGTATCTTTTTAACCAGAATTATTGTCACTCAAATAAAACTTGGAATCTTTTACTATTGAAAAAGAGCAACGTGATTCTGAGGGGCTATCAGCAATCTCTTCCACAGGAAAATAGCTAAGTTATGTGAAACTCCAAATTCTTCATGAGGACTCCAGACTGCCACACATAAAGCCATTTTAAAATAATTAAATGCTAAGTTAATGCAAAGAGCATTTAATAGAGAAGATCATCGTCTCTCAACGGGAAGCTGAGAATTAATGGGCATAGAATAATGAAGATTCCTAAGAACCTCATTATTGCTCTATGTATTTCAAAAGCCTCTTTATTGGTGCAGGGCTTCCATACATTTTTCAATTAAAATGCTCAAGTGAAGAAGGCACTTTGGTAAAGTGATTTGGAATACAAAGATGCCCATGCCATCCCATATCTCTCAGTTGCCGTGACAACAGTGTCCCAACCCCCACCCCGAAGTGTGATGTCTCTCTGTTTGTACCACAGGTGTGTGGCCTAGGAAACAGAATTCCAAAGCTCCTAAAGAAACGGATAAGCACTCCATTTGTTTCCTGTCCTCTCTTTAACAGCCCTCCTTGTTAATAAGCACTTTTTGATTCTTAACCTCTCAGCAGGCCTTGTTTCTCTGATCACTAATTATTGCTCCTCTCTGTGGTGACAAGCTCAACCAGCGGCTCAGTTTAGGATCCTGAAAAACTTGTGAAAATGAAGCAACACCAGATTTTCTCACTGACATCATCCTGCCTCTAGTGACAGATCTGAAATGCCTGTGCATGTTAAATTTGTTGGAAAAAAAAAAAGAAACTTTAGCTGTGTTCAGACTGTCAGAAATGCTGTAATACTGTGGAGGGCGCTGACTTATAAGATGTGGCTTTGTGTTTTGACAATTCTGGGATTTTTTTTTTCCTATTCCTCTAAAACTTGCCAGGTTTAAAAACCAAGAGTGATACTAGAGTAAAAGATTTTTCATCTTCTCTTTGGATCCATAAATCCCACCCTCTGGGGCACTCTTCTTTTGCTTTATTTTGCTTTATTTTGGGAAACACCCTTCCTTTCACCTTCTCTAGGTATTGTATGGCCAAAATTTATTGTTTCAATTTCAATTAACGTTGTTTTGACAATCTCTTGACACTGCTTTATGGTCGAAGACACCCTGAGGTGTGACAAGACCAGGATTGTGAGTTACTGTTCTCCATGTTCACAGAAAATAAAGTTACCTGTTTATGAGAACATTCAGATAGAGGAGAGAGGCAGGATTCTGAGGTTGCAAATTCTCCAAAAGGCATATAAATTGGTTATTAACTCTGGCTTTTGAAAAAGGAATGTTGAGAGAGAACATTGTAGTCAATGGATAATGTTTGAAAGTCTCAGAAAATCCTGGGTGGAGAGATTTTTCATTTTTAAAGGGAAATATTGTTTCCATTCCCATGGAAAAAATAAAAGAAGGGAAGAAAATTATATCTCCAAGACTTTTAAATTTGGGGTGTTAGATCGCAAGCAAATGTTTATAATTTCAAGGATGTGTGGTGTAGTAAAGTGGTTTCAAACTGCCAGTTGGGATACCTTAGATTAGCGATTATGTCAGGGAACTTGAAACAGAGTTTACTTCTCGGCAGCTTGAACCCTGGCAGGGGTTTGAAGTGGAGAGAAAATGCAAAAAGGAGTGAGTTGGGAAAATTTTACTACTCATTCTGCAATTAACAGCTCAATAATTATGGACAACTCAGTGTTTATCCAGTGAGGAGGTTACAGTGGTGAATCTTATGGTCTGAGGTGTCTCTAGAAAAGATGAAAAGAAGAGCATTTTAAATTCCAAAACTTATAATGATCTTGGATGAGAGCAGTCAGTCCTTCACTACACCTTCTGACACACAGTTAAAGATCACATGAGGGGAAAGAGAAATCTGATGACATTAATGTTATCCTGCCTATGCATGAAGAAAATATTGCAATGTTGGTGATAGATTTGCTCTTCCTATTTACCTTTATAGGTATATAATACTTACATTTTTGTGTCTCAAATGGGACATGGCTGGAGACAAGTAATGAAACGAGATCATCTTGGAGCATACTTGACAAAATATCCCGTGCTTTCAATTTCTGGGAGCATTTGGTTGGTGTCCAAGCCCAAGTAGTGTAAGAACCAAGCACAAGCTTAGCAAATTATTCTGTAGACACCAATGACCCTCAATCATAACAAAAGAGTTAAAAGGCTTTTTTTCTGCAGGCTGGGACCAGGCAGAACACAGATACACTGAGTAGTTGCACTCCTTTCTTGATACATCCACTCATTCCACCAAGTACTTGCTAAGTGTCAGGCTCCTTGAAAGACACGGGGGAAATGCAAAAATGAAGGAATCGTGAAGTATTCTTATTTTATGGATGGACACAGTTTCCAAGCAGAGTAGCTTTTCAAGTGCATGGCTGAGGATGTCGGTGGTTTCCCATAGCTGCACAGAGAGCATCCACAACCCAGCTCGTGCTGAGCCAGAAGAAGGCTTCCTGCAAGAGTGAATATTCTGAAAGAATCTTAAATTGAGTGAAATTAACAACTGAAAGAGCCTGATAAATTTAGGGGCAAGATTATCCCAGGAAGAGAAAATGCATACAGGTGAGAAAATTGCCAGACATCATGAAGACAACGGAAGACTGTTTATCGGGTAAGCCTCTGCACTGACTCACTCTCTGCCTCACCCTTTGTGAACCAAAGCGAGGTTCAGAAGGCTCTGGTGGGGAAATGTGGGTTCCCTGGAGCATTGCTCTACCTCAGCAAGCAAGAAATTACCCCATCTTTCTTACTTTGTCTGATGAGTGAAAGGGGGGAGTCAAACACACTTTTGATCTCTGTCAAAACCTTTGTTCTTTTTAAATCTTACTTCTGACACACTTTTATTTAAAATCTAATCATATGGCTTTCCTGGGTTGACACAGAATAACCAGGGCCTCCTAAATCTAATTCTCTCTGTATATTCCCCACAGATCCGTAAAACCTCCCATAGTCTGTGCTTTCTACATATCCAAGGAATGGGAAATACAATATTCTGAGTTTAAAACATGGGCAAGTAGAAAATTCTTATACAAATCTAGTGTAGGGGGAAAGAAACTAAAGAAAACAGACACTAAGGAAATTAAAGGAAAGAAGTACAGTGACCATATGAAAGACTGAATCCAAATAGAATTAATTACCTCAAAAAGTATAAGTATGAGTTAGAAAGTACTTGGTACAAAGTTAAGGTCTGTTAGATCCAAGTGTTGGTTACCAGAAAATCAGATGGAAGGAATTTAAATGTAAACATGACCAAAGCAACAGCAGTTTTATTTACTTATTTATTTATTTTTGCTAAAGGTTCTTTTTTATTTAAGCAAAGAAAAAACAGAAAAAAAGACATATAAAACAAAGACAACAAGCAAAAGAAACAAACAAAAGACTAGAGTAAATACACAACAGTAACATTACAGGTTTACAGAATTGGATGATGGAAACTTGACAATGGTTGCAATATTGCATATCGTTATCTTCAAAATGGTTACTTACATTAACAGATATAGACATGTAAAATTAATCTAATCATATGAGTATTAACTGTTCTTTCTCAATAACGAATAGATTCAACAGTGTGTTCATTTTAGTTATCTTACATATACATACATACAGGTTTGTATCTTTTCCTCTTCCCTTTTCTCTTTCTGCCCTTTCCCTTCCCAGTTACTTATACTCTTTGAGCTGTTTTTCACCCCTACATAGCATTTATTATAGATTTTGGATCATATATACTTTTCCGTTTCTTACACTAGGGAGACAATACGGTATTTACACATGTGGGTTTGATTTATCTCACTTACGAGTATGGTCTCAAGTCGTGACCATTTACCTACAAAAGTCTCAATGCAATCTTTCTTGATAGCTGAGTAGTACTCCATTGTATAAAAATACCACATCTTTTTTATCCATTCTTTGATTGATGGGCACTTGGGTTGTTTCCAAGATCTGGCTATTACAAATTGGGTTGCTATAAACATAGGTGCACAGATATCACTGTGGTATGATGTTTTCAATTCTTCTGGGAATATGCCCAGAAGTGGGATAGCTGGGTTAAATGGGATCTCTAATCCTAGCTTCTTGAGGAATCTCCACACCGACTTCCACAGTGGCTGCACCAGTCTACACTCCCACCAACAGTGGAGAAGTGTTCCTTTTTCCCCACAGCCCCTCCAGCATTTGCTGTTGGTTGATTTTTTAATCTTGGCCATTCTTTCTGGAGTGAGATGGAATCTCAGCGTTGTTTTAATTTGCATTTCCTGAATGACCATTGATGTTGAACATTTTTTCATATATGTATTTGCCATTTGTATTTCTTTGTCTGAGAAGTCTGTATTCATCTCAGATGCCCATTTTTGGATTGGGTCCTTGAATTTTTGGGGCCTGATTTCTTTTAATTCTTTATATGTTTTAGATAGAAGTCCTTAGTCTGATGGACAATTGGCTAAGATATTTTCCCAGTTTGTGGGTTTTCTTTTCACTCTGTTGGAGATTTCCCTTGATATGCAAAAACTTTTTAGTAGGATGGGATCCCACGTGTTGATTCTGGGAAGTGTTTCCCGTGCAATCTGATTTTTGTTCATGAACTCTCTGCCTACTCCTATGTCATCGAGATTTTTACCTACTCTGTCTTCTAGTAAGTTTAGTGTCTCTGTTTTTATATTCAGATCTTTGATCCATTTTGACTTTATTTTAGTGCATGGTGATAGGCATGGATCTAGTTTTGGTTTATGGCATATAGAAAGCCAATTTCTCCAGCACCATTTGTTAAAGAGGCTGTCTTTCTTCCAATGTACATATTTGGCCCCTTTGTCAAAGATGAGGTGGCTGAGTGCGTTGGTAGTTGTGGCTGTATCTTCTAATCTATTCCATTGATCTTCAGGTCTGTTTTGATTCCAGTACCATGCTGATTTTATCACAGTGGCTTTGTGGTATAGTTTCAAATCAGGGATTGTTATGCCTCCTGCCTTCCCTTTGTTGCCCAGAATTGCCTTTGCTATTCTAGGTCTTTTCTGGTTTCAGATGAATTTCAGGAATGCTTTCTCTAGCTCTGTGAGATAGGCAGGTGGTATTTTGATTGGGATTGCATTGAATCTGTATAATAATTTTGGGAGAATGGTCATTTTCATGTTATTTGTTCTTCCTATCCATGAACAGGGAATATCTTTCCATTTTCTGAAATCTTCGATTTCCTTCATTAGAGTAATGTAATTTTCACTGTATAGATCTTTTACTTCCTTTGTTAGATTGATTCCTAAGTATTTCATTTTTCTGGATGTTATAGTAAAGGGTGTGGCTTCCCTTATTTCTCTCTCGGTGACTTTGTTGTTTGTGTACAGGAATGCTATTGATTTTTGAGTGTTCACCTTGTATCCAGCTACATTACTAAATTTAGTTATTACTTCTAAAAGTCTTCTAATGGATTTTTGGGGGTCTTCTATGTAGAGTATCATATCGTCTGCAAATAATGATAATTTCACTTCTTCCTTTCCTATCCTTATTCCCTTTATTTCTT
>RJWM01021476.1:0-10172 GCA_004363535.1 Dasyprocta punctata
GGATATTAATACCCCACTGTCACAGAGAGACAGATCAACCAAACAAAAAATCAGCAAAGAAATAACAGAACTGAATGAAACATATGCACAGATGGACCTAGTAGATGTGTACCAAGTATTCCACACATCAACATCAGAATACACAGTCTTTTCAGCTGCACATGGGTCATTCTCTAAAATACATCATATACTGGTCCACAAAACATGCTTAAGTAAATGCAAGGGAACTGAAATAATTCCATGCATATTATCTGACCACAGTGTGGTAA
Source organism: Dasyprocta punctata (assembly GCA_004363535.1). Lineage (NCBI taxonomy): Eukaryota > Metazoa > Chordata > Mammalia > Rodentia > Dasyproctidae > Dasyprocta > Dasyprocta punctata. The sequence goes on from RJWM01021476.1 coordinate 270, forward strand.
AATTGGAAATGAATGACAAAAAACCTACAAGAACCCCATAAACACATGGAAATTAAATAATACTCTCCTGAAGAACCAAAGGGTCACAGAAGAAATTAAAGAAATTAAACAGTATCTACAATTGAATGAAAATGCAAATATAAATTACTGGAATCTGTGGGACACAATGAAAGCAGTCCTCAGAGGGAAATTTATAGCACAAAACTCTGACATCAGAAAGATGGAAAGAACACACATAAACAACCTAATGCTGCACCTCAAACTTCTAGAAAAAGAAGAGCAAGTCAAGTCCAAAGCCCAAAGAAGGGAAGAGATTATCAAGATCACAGCAGAAATTAATGCAATTGAAACTAAGAAAACAATACAAAGAATTAATGAATCAAAGAGTTGGTTCTTTGAAAGACTAAATAAAATTGATAAACACCTAGCCAACCTTATCAAAAAGAGGAGAGAGAAAACTCAGATTCATGCAATAAGAAATGAAAAGGGTGAAATCACTACTGACCCTGTGGAAATACAGATCATCAGCACCTACTTCAAAAACCTTTACTCACATAGATTTGATAACACAGAAGAAATGGACAGATTCCTAGAAACCTATGAATTACCAAAGCTGAATCAAGACAATGTAAAGCTGCTGAATAACCCAATTTCAGCTAATGAAAATGTAATTAGAACCCTACCAACAAAGAAAAGCCTGGGCCCTGATCAATTCACCACTGAATTCTACAAGAAATTTAGGAAAGACTTGATGCCAACACTACTTAAACTCTTCAGTGAAATTGAAAGGAAAGTAAGTCTCCCTAACTCATTCCTGGAAACAAGTATTACCCTAATACCAAAACCAGAGAAAGACCCAACCAAAAAAGAAAATTACAGGCCAATCTCCCTAATGAACATAGACGCAAAAATCCTCAATAAAATACTGGCAAATAGAATACAGCAAGTTATCAGAAAGATTATATACCATGATCAAGTGGGATTCATCCTAGGAATACAGGGATGATTCAACATATGCAAATCAATAAATGTAATATACCATATCAACAGGGTCAAGGACAAGAACCACATGATCATCTCAATAGATGCAGAAAAAGTTTTTGACAAAATCCACCACCCATTCATGATAAAAACCCTACAGAGAATCAGAATAGATGGTCTCTGCCTCAACCTGATAAAAGTCGTATATCATAAAGCAACAGTCAACATCTTACTAAATGGAGAAAAACTGAAAACTTTCAACCTAAAATCAGGAACAAGACAAGGATGTCCATTATCACCACTCCTATTCAACATAGTTCTGGAAATATTAGAAAGCGCAATTAGACAAGAGAAAGAGATAAAGGGAATAAGGATAGGAAAGGAAGAAGTGAAATTATCATTATTTGCAGACGATATGATACTCTACATAGAAGACCCCCAAAAATCCATTAAAAGACTTCTAGATTTAATAACCAAATTCAGTAATGTTGCTGGATACAAGGTCAACACTCAAAAATCAATAGCATTCTTGAACACAAACAACGAAGTCACTGACAGAGAAACAAGGGAAACCACACCCTTCACTATAACATCCAAAAAAATGAATTACTTAGGAATCAGTCCAACAAAGGAAGTAAACGATCTATACAGTGAAAATTGCATTACTCTGAAAAAGGAGATCAAAGAAGATTTCAGAAAATGGAAAGATATTCCCTGTTCATGGATAAGAAGAACAAACATCGTGAAAATGGCTATTCTCCCAAAATTATTATACAGATTCAATGCAATCCCAATCAAAATACCACTTGCCTACCTCACAGAGCTAGAGAAAGCATTCCTGAAATTCATCTGGAACCAGTAAAGACCTAGAATAGCAAAGGCAATTCTGGGCAACAAAGGGAAGGCAGGAGGCATCACAATCCTCGACTTGAAACTATACTACATAGTGATGAAATTAACATGGTAGTGGAATCAAAACAGACCTGAAGATCAATGGAATAGATTAGAAGATAGAGCCACAACTACAACACACTTAGTCACCTCATCTTTGACAAAGGGGCCAAACATGTACATTAGAAGAAAGATAGCCTCTTTAACAAATGGTGCTGGAAAAATTGGCTTTCTATATGCCGTAAACTAAAATTAGATCCATGTCTATCACCATGCACTAAAATAAAGTCAAAATGGATCAAAGACCTGAATATTAAAAGAGACACTAAACTTACTAAAAGACAAAGTAGGTAAAAATTTTGATGACATAGGAGTAGGCAGAGTTCATGAACAAAAATCAAACTGCATGGGAAACACTTCCCAGAATCAACAAGTGGGATCTCGTCTTACTAAAAAGTTTTTGCATGTCAAAGGAAATCTCCAACAGAGTAAGAAGAAAACCCACGAACTAGGAAAATATCTTAGCCAATTGTCCATCAGACAAAGGACTTCTCTCTAACATATATAAAGAATTAAAAGAAATCAGGCCCCTAAAATTCAAGGATCCAATCCAAAAATGGGCATCTGAGATGAATACACACTTCTCAGAGAAAGAAATACAAATGGCAAATAAATACATGAAAAAATGTTCAACATCAGTGGTCATTCGGGAAATGCAAATTAAAACAGCACTGAGATTCCATCTCACTCCGGAAAGAATGGCCAAGATTAAAAAATCAACCAACAACAAATGCTGGAGGGGCTTTGGGGAAAAAGGAACTCTTCTCCACTGTTGGTGGGAGTGTAGACTGATGCAATCAGTGTGGAAATTCCTCAAGAAGCTAGGATTAGAGATCCCATTCAACCCAGCTATCCCACTTCTGGGCATTTTCCCAGAAGAATTGAAAACATCATACCACAGTGATATTTGTGCACCCATGTTTATAGCAACCCAATTTGTAATAGCCAAATCTTGGAAACAACCCAAGGTTGTCCATCAATCAAAGAATGGATAAAAAAGATGTGGTATTTTTGTACAATGGAGTACTACTCAGGTATCAAGAGAGATTGCATTGAGACTTTTATAAGTAAATTACACGAATTGAAACCATGTCCATAAGTGAGATAAATCAAACCCACATGTGTAAATACCGTATTGTCTCCCTAGTGTAAGAAACCGAAGAAGTATATATGATCCAAAATCTACAATAAATACTATGTAAGGGTAAAAAAAAACTGCTCAAAGCGCAAAAGTAATTGGGAAGGGAAAAGGGGGAAAGAGGGAAGGGAAAAGGAAAAAGATATAAATCTGTATATATGTATATATAAGATATCTAAAATGAACATACTGGTGAATGTATTACTTATTGAGAAAGAATGGTTAATATTCGTAGGATTAGATCAGTTTTGCATGTCTGTATCTATTAATGTAAACAACCATTTTGAAGGCAACGATATGCAATATTGCAACCATTGTCAAGTTTCTATCATCCTGTTTTATGAACCTATAACAGTACTATTGTGCATTTGCTGTAGTCGTTTGTTTGTCTCTTTTGCTTTTTTTCTTTCTTATATGTGTCTTTTTTCTCTTAAAAAAATAAAAAATAAAATAAAATAAAATTAAGAACTTTATGAAGCGGGATGAAATTTAAGTGTTGTTTTAATTTGCATCTCTTGAATGGCCAGTGATGTTGCACATTTTTTCATTTACTTGTTTGCTGTTTGTACTTCTTCATGTGAGAAGTGTGTATTCATTTCAAGATGCCCATTTTTGATGGGGTCTTTAAAATTGGGGGGATCTGATTTTATTGAGTTCTTTATGTATTGTAGATATTCATCCTTTGTCTGAGGAACAGCAAAATGTTTTCCCACTCTGTGGGTTGTCTTTTCACTCCGTTGGTGGTTTCTTTTGCTATGCAAAAGCTTTTTAATATGTGATCCCAGTTATTGATGCTTGTTAATATTTCCTGTGTGATCAGAGTTTTGTTCATAGTCTTTGCCTACACCTATATCTTCAAAAGTTTTGCCTATGTTATCTTTTAACCAACCTTTTCTGTTTTAATATTTAGATCTTTGATCTGTTTCAATTTTAGTTTCATGCATGGTGAGAAATAGGCATCTAGGTTTCATCTTCAGCATGTAGAAAACCAGTTTTTCCAGTATCATTTATTCAAGAGGTTTTCTTTCAGAGAAGTTGTTTGTCTCCTTTGTCAAAGATAAAGTAGCTGAGAGTGCTTGGAGTTGTTTCTGCATCTTCTACTGTGTTTCAGAATGGCTTTCATCAAGAAATGGACCAATAACAAATGCTGGCAAAGGTGTGGGGAAAAAGAAAGCCTTCTCCACTGTTGGTGGGAATGTAAATTGGTACAATCAGTGTGGCGATTCCTCAAAAAACTAAAACTATAGGTTCCATTTGACTCAGCTCTTCCCCGCCTTGGTAGCTTCCCCTCAAAGTTAAAAGCATCATACTGCAGTGTTATATGCACACTCATGATTTTAGCAGAACAATTTGTAATAACAAATCTTAGAAACAGCCCAAATGCCCATCAGTGGATGAATGGATAAAGGAAATGTGGTTTTTATATAGAATGGAGGACTATTCTATCTTTAAAAAGGATAAATTTGAGACATTTTTAGGTAAATGGGTGCACATTGGTACCATACTGTTAAGTGAAATAAATCACTTATGTTTAAGTAGTATGTTGTTTCTGTTATATAAGAATCCAAAAGCATAAATAAGGACCAAAATGGATGATTGATACTGGGAACTAGGAAAAGAAGTATTCAAGTGGGAAGGGAAACAAGGGAGAGGGGAGGGAAAAGGGAAGGAGAAGAAAAGGAAAGATGACTGTGGTTAACATTTATAAAACATTTTCTGTGTCAGACATTGTGAGAAATGCTTTGAGTGGATTACCTCATTTAACCCTTACAACTTCACAAATGTGAAAATTGTAGGTTAAGAAACAGAATTTCTGCTCCCATACCTTGTGCAACTAACCTCTGAGCTGCCTCTTTCTTAACCATTCTAGTCGTAAGGAGAAAGGAGCTTATCGTATTTCCTAGCTATGTAGCTCATCTCATAATTATCCTCAAGTTTTTTTGCCCTGTTTATCTCTTGAGATTCTCTTGGCTTTGGCCAGATCTTGACTTTGAAGTATAGGAAGGGACAACGCATAGAAAAAGGAGTGTCCCACGCATGGTATAAGGATGGAGTAGGCCACCCTCCTACTGTCACTTCTTCACTATGGGCAGATACACATATAACTGTGCAACCTTGTGCCAGTCAGCTTGTTTGCCTTGTGGGTATGGAACAAATGAAGACTATGTAATCCTGGGATTTGTACAAATAGCACTTAATTAGTGCTGGTTAAATAGATACCGGAATACTTGCTGTGTTTAGGCATATTTTACCATTTAATATATAAAAATACTAGAGAATAATAAATCTTCTGGGTTTCTCATTCATATATATATATTATTTTCAGTTTCTTCTCACTGTGAAAAGTAGCATTATATCACTTTGAATATATCACAGGAACATATATTTCTCAAATATTTTCATTTTTACAAAATATAAAATCATTCTCAAGTAAACCAATATTGCACTAAGAAAAACTTTTTCTTCTTTTTTGCAGAATTTGAATGATGAGATGAGTACAGATGATGATAATGAATATGCAGAGGAAAAGGATAGCTACATATGTGCAGTATGTCTGGATGTTTATTTCAACCCGTACATGTGTTACCCTTGTCACCACATCTTCTGTGAGCCCTGCTTACGGACCTTGGCCAAAGACAATCCTGCAAATACTCCCTGCCCATTGTGTCGGACAATTATTTCTAGAGTCTTTTTCCAGACAGGTAACTTCCTTTTCATTAACATGATTATCTAGTTTTTCTGAATATTTCTTTATTCTTTATTCTAAAATATTTATTTTGCAAATTATTATGAAAAAGTTATTGAAAACCATATGAAGCATACTTTGTTATACTCCAGTTTAGAAAGAAGTGCTAACATAACTCATAGAATTCTGTTAGATTCAAAAGTGAGAGTAAATCTTTATCTCAAATTCCCTAACTCTCCATTCAGATCCTTTTTGCAACATCTTAAGTAGTTTTTATTCAGTCTTTACATGGACATCGCTATTGTCAAGAAAATTTCATATGAAATGATACTGTTGATTATTTCTCGTGCCTGCCTTCCACTACTACTCATTCTGTGTCCCTTTTTTATTTCTTCTGGAGTCACAAAGAATAAATATCTGAGGGTAATACTAAACCTTTCACCCAAACTCCAAATCTTCTCAACCTTTCTAATGCTATTGAAGTCTTTCTTCCTAAGAATAAAATAACATTGGTGCAGGGATTTGTTTACCTAATTTTCTTGTGAAGATGGAATATAACCAATATTTTGAACATATTAATGATAATAAAAACTAAGGAATGTAAAACACAGAGAAATATAGGAAAATGATGGCGTCCACTACTGTGTGTTTAATATTAGGGGGAAATTTTTCTGTATCCATTTTCTTGCCTCAGACACAGGAAAGCCAAATGGGGGCCAATGTATGCACTTCACTCATAGTAAAACTGAAAGGGGTGAATGGCACAGTTTTCATTGGTGAAAGAAATCCAAGGACCTACCTGTATTAGAGAATCAGATTAAGTAAAGGATAAGCTCTAGGTAACCTTACCTACCCATTTGCATAAAAGTTTGCAAACCTGCCTTACAGGCTTAGTAGTCAAACAGCAAAAGAAACTAAAAGTACCTTCTCTGACCTGCCCAATCTATGAAGACTTCGAAACAAATCACTGCACTGAGCTTTAGCAGATCCAGAGACAAATAATATGCCAAACACAGTGACTCAACTCAGGGCAGGAATATGGGCAGCACAACAGGACCAGTCTTAACAGGCTGTGAATTACTCCTTCAAGGTGAAGAGCAAATAAGCAATAAAAAGAGAAAATGCGGCACTTCCATGAAAGGGCAGAAAACTACTGGACATTCCTTTTCATTGGCCTGTGGATAGAACGTTGAGGTGGGAAAAATGAATTTTTTTCTAATACCAGATCTCTAGCAAGGTGCTTTAGGATGAATGACAGAAGACCACCAGTGACACCTCAGTGTTATCTTAGCAGCGATAAAAGAAAGCATTTATTGAAGTCTTGATGGGTTTTTTTTAATTGTTTCTAGAGTAGTTTTTACTTTTTTCTAATTAAATATTTTATTCCTATTTTTATTAGTATATGTTTGCAATACATAATATGTTCATTATGGGGAACTGGTGCATATACTTGAAAGCAGCCAATGTGTGCAGACATAGTGTCTCTGTCTTCTAGAATCTCACTTAATGCTGCGAGGGATTATAATACTTCTTTTCCTTTGAGTTTAGTAATGACTAAAGTCTTTCCTGATTTATTTATCAAAACAATTTTATATTTTTCTTAATTTTCAGAATAGTACTTCTAAAATCATACTGGGAATATTTATAGTCCTTTCAATGGAGAATGTATTTTGGTGCATATTCTCACAATATGCTGATACAATAATGGGAATATCCGACTTAATTATTTATATCCTACTGCAAAAGAATTTGAAATTATTTTCAAAATACTTTAAGTAAAATTGTGAGACAAGGGAATTACAAATTGGAATGCAATATAATGAACAGGTGAGTTTAGGTGGATACATACATAAACCGTGTTGCCCTACATATAACTACAATTAGATAAGATTTGTGTTCAAGACTACCTAAGCCAAATGATTTTCATGATCCATTAAAAGAAATATACCATTTCCTCAAGATGCAAACGATTTTCTGATACTTCTTAAAAGGAATGTTTTATGTGATTTCTCCCTTAAGGCATGTTGAGAGATAGAATATACAATACAGTGTCATCAAAAAATCCTCAGAGCAAATGTAATATCAGGTTTTCTGACATTGTTTCTTATGGTATTTTTAGATAAACACTGTAGGAAATTTTTAGATAAATACTGAGTATAAATTAGGAAAAGCAACATTACTATTCTCCAAAATAAAATAATTTTCTTATAAAAAACTTTTAAAATTATATAAATGAATTAGAAGCTTAAAATCACCCATGTTTCTATTATTTAAATATTTAATGAGTTTCCTTCCAGAACATTTTATATACAAGTTAAACTTTTATTGTTACCCAAAAAATCTGATTATACTACACATTTTCTCTTTAACTTACTTCATTTACCTTAAAGTTCTTGTGATTATATCATATTTTATTTAACCACTCTACTTTTATGGGATGCTTAGTTATCATAAATTTATTTACTAATATATGTGGATAAATGTTTGAATATAATCATAGTACTTCCTTGAATTAATTTCCAGAAGTAGAATGGTAGTCTTTGTATTTTTAAAAATATCTACAGGGTGTGATCACAAACTTCAGTGAATGTTTGAATTTTTAAAACTATATTAGAAGACACATTGCCATTAATTTCCCTCAAAATAGCCCATGTTTGCTTTGAGTATTTGTCACATTGTTCTTGACACTTTTTAAAGCAGTTCCAGACGTCCTCTTTTGTGAATGTCTGTAGTTTTTCTGTCATAGCTGCCTCAGTGTCCTGAATGAATTGAAATGTTTCCCTTTCATGGTCCATTTGATTGGGGCAAAGAAGTGGAAGGCACATGGTACCAGAAAACAGTGAATAAAGTGGGTGAGAACACAATATAAATTGTTTCCATTCTGTTGCATAGCACTTCACAGTAGCATTAACTGTCTTTTTTATTATACCTCCTAAAGATACAAAGAAATGCTTTCGGAATTTCTTTGGAAAGCAGCAAGAACAACAGGATAAGTATGTTTAAAGGGATGGGATCTGTTTTGAAGGGAATTAATGGCAACATCTCTTTTGCTGGATTACATTTTTTAAAAATTTCAACACATGCTGTAGTTTTTGGTTAACTATTGTATGTACTGCAAAATGACACTTGTGAATCATTGTAAGCAGTGATATATAAAGGCTTGTTTTCTCCACATTCTTGGCCATCCTGGTTTTCCTTTTTAAGTCCCTGACCATGGAGAAGTTTTTCACATTTGGTTTCAACTTTTCTCATATATGGAAAACAATGTTCCCTTTCTGTTATTTGTACCATAATTTTACTTAGGGTATTTTTATAAATGTACAGAACTTCTATATTTTTATAAAGTCTCCATAGTGATTTTCTCATTAATTGCAAAGTTAAGTATTAAAAGGTCTTATGCATTGTAGAACTGTATATTCTCTTTACCTATATTTATATTATATATTGTCCTCATTTGCCCACATTTAACTCCAGGCTATTTGTTGTAATACATGGTTAGTTTAAGAATAAAATACTTTTTTTCCATTCCTTGGGCCTGTATCCCAGCAACATTCATTTAAAAATTATTTTTTTCTATGCCCAATTCTTCCTTTAAAAAGCAATAATAATAATGACTAAAATCTGTGTGTTTCTTGGCAAGTGTTCCTTTTTATTCATCTTTCTATCTTGTCTTAACATCATTTCTTCATTTATAATTTTGTTAGCATTTATGTTTTAATAACTCACAAATGAACTAAGTTTAAGTTAATTTGAGGATAATTACCATTTTAATGGATATTTTTATAATATTGAGTGATTAAAATATATTATTTCTCAGTAAAGTTATATTATTTCCATAATAAATGCTCTACACATTTATTGTTAGCTTTATGCCTATATTGTTTTGTAAATAAGGCTTTATTTTCCTCCTTTTCTGACTTCTACTGCTTTTGGGAAACTTTGTTTTCCAATTTTAGATTCTTCTGCTATAATTCATCTTGCTAAATATTAAAAGTTATTCATTGAATGCATTCACCATCTCAACTACCTAGGTTCAGCATTTCAATTGTATGCAAACACAGGAATTTGTTAAAGGTTAAAGTGGGGAAACTGTCGACAGTTTTTTTTCTAGGAAGTCAAGGTATTTGTACAATGAAGAAAAGGTCCA
>RJWM01021476.1:10272-36215 GCA_004363535.1 Dasyprocta punctata
ATGTCAGGATGTACTGTTGAAAGTTCACAGACAGAAAATCAAATGTATACCAGGTACTCATGATTGCTAATTAGTATCCATAACCTTTTTCTTTCTTTCTAACATAACCCTGAATATTTTACCCTCCCCAAAATAGATATGTCCATATGTTTCTGGATGCCAGCTTCTCTTTGGTAAAGTGTCTTTTTCCACTGATTGGTTCACAAATGGGTATATGGTCAAGTTCTAGAAAATGAGATCTGAAGAAAGTTTGTCTTTGTCTTTTAAGACATACAGTGGGAAAGCCATTTTTCCCTTTGCATGTGAGTAAGAAATTGCTTAACAGGGATATTTGCCAATAGACATGTTAGGATCAAGTGAAGAACCAGCGTAATTCCTACTGCCTTACCACCACCCCTAGACCTTCCAGACTGTCTGACATCTATCACCAGTCCTGAGCAGCATTAAAATCTCCATCTTGCATCTAGCAACAGCGCTGGTCATAGTCTCTGCCTGGCTCATTAGACTAGTCCTCCCCCTGGCTCGCAGCACTGGTTAAAGGTCTGCCTGTTTTGCCTGGTGCCTGCACTCCCTGGGCCCATCAGAATCTCCCCACAGCCATCCCGGGCACACCTGGGTCTGCGCTGCATGGCCCAGGCCAGTAGTCACCTCCACCTGGTGTGTTGAGCTGATTCCTTGACACTGGATATACATCAGATCCTTAGTTTTGATCTCCAACCAAAAGTTAGAATTCATGCTTTAAAGAGGATAATATCAAGAAAATGTAAAGACAACCAAAAGTGAAAAAAATATTTATAAGAGGAATTCAGGCAAGGTGGCAGAGTGATAAGCAGCAACAAATCAGCCTCTCCAAGATTTGTAACCGAGACACTAGAAAATAACAACTTGGAGAAGAAAAGGAGGGAGATGGATCCTTGGGACTCACGAAGGAGCTGATGGGAAAATTGGAGCCTATGCTACAGAGAAATTGAAGAGACAGACCACAATACAAAAAAAAAAGGAAGAGGCAATCTGTACTTTCTCCTGGCTCCTGGCTTGGGAGAAAGGAAGATTGAATCTACAGAGACACATTGAAAGCGGGCAACTGCAGAGGCTTTTAAAAAGAAACACCCCAGTGAAACAGAGCAGTGGATGCTGTGAGCTACAACAGCTGGTGAGCGACTCCAGTTCACAAGAGTCAGTCAAATCCCCTGGAGAGTGTGCTTGGTCAGATGCTATTTGAGGGAGGGGCCAGCTGAACCTGGGACTCAGAGCAGCCAAGGGTTGGCTTCATCTCAGTGCTCCAAGTATTAAACTCACACAGTGACTGAGTGAGAGACAACAGCAGGATACATCCATGGTCAGGGAGCTGTGGCGAGGTCACCAAGAGACACCCAGAGTGTAATTTAAACAGCACACACCCAGTCCCCATGACCAGAGGTCAGGTTCAACCTGAATTTCCATGGATTTGAAACTACCAGAATCAGCAACCCACCCTAAAAAGAAATCAGTAAGGGGAGAAAATTTAAAAGGGATGAGGATAATATAGAGAAACAAACAAGAGATAAAACAAGGTTAAATTATTCTTATTCCTTAAGAATGCAAGAATACAAGAAACAAGGCTAAATAGCTTATTCTTTATCAGGAGGCAGGTCATGTCATGTCTTTCAGCCTATCATTCCCAATCTGTCACATATGGAAATAAACATTATTTTTATTGTAATAAAAATGCTAAAATAAGCACAATATTTAGAAGAGTGTTTTTCAAATTTCTTTCATTTTCGTATTATCTTTGCACATTTTTTGGTTTTTTGTTTGTTTTTATTTTTTTATTTTAAAGAGAATAAAACCAAGCAAAATAAAACAAAAAAACCAATCAAAACAAAACAGCGTAAGTGATATAGGACTTCAAAACGAGGCAACAGGAAATCAACAATGGTTACCTTAATGCCTCTTGTTGTTGTCAAAATAGCTGGGGATACCTTCAGACATAGTAAAAACCAAACAAAACAGGACAGAATAGAACCAATAAAAACAATACAGTGAATGCAATAAAGGACTTCAAAACAAGAACAAGATAATAGTAAATACAAAATGGCTGCCATAATATATCTTGTTATCTTTGAAATAGCTGCCCATACCTTTAGATATAATAAAATCAAACAAGACAAAACAGAATAAAACCCAACCCAACAAAACAATGAAGATGGCACAGGACTTTAAAACAAGGTAATAGGGAATTAACAATGGCTACCACCTTCAGAAGGAGATTCCCCATAGATGCTACATTGCATATTGTTATTCTCTGAATAGATGATGAGACTACCAGCTTTAGACCTGCAAAGTCAGTGAAACACTAAACACTACAAGCATTAAATTGTATTTTACCTCAGTAACTATCATTGCAACCTGTATTTTTACCAATCAGTCTGTCACTTATGATGGGGCTTGGGGGTATGACTCTTCTTGTCTCCCAGCCTGCACGCCAGAAGGGGCTGGTGTCTGGTTCTCCCTGCAGTGGCTCACATATGGCGCCAACTTGCAGGTGGGGCTTGCTTCTCGTTGACTTCTTCTCTTCCCCCACAGTCTGCGAATGGCACCTACTCACGGGAAGAGGCTGGCATCTGGTTCTCTCCCCAGTGACCCGCACATAGCACTGATCCGCAGGAGGGCTTGCTCCTTGTTGTCTTCTTGTTCTCTTCCCCTGCAGTCCATGAATGGCTCCTACTCACGGGAAAAGGCTGGGGTCTGGTTCTCCCCCAAGAGGCCCATGCATGGTGCCAACTCACAGGGAGGGCTTGCTTCTTGTTGACTTCTTGTTCTCGTCCCCCTCTTTACACATTTTATTGTACATACATACTATATGAATTTTATTTTACTTAAGGATTTTTTTCATATCGATATACTTTTTTTCTTTATTGCTTATTTTAGCTTCATCCTTAGCTAAAATATTTCTAAATTTGTTGATTTAATATTGTAGCTTATTTATTTCTCCAAATATACTTTAAAATAAATAAGTAGTCATGAAAATTATAAATATATGCATTCCATTTTCCCAAGTTCATTTTACATATTACTGGAGTTTTGCAAAACAATTTTTGAAAACCACTGGTTTATACATCTAGAGATTAGTCTCCAGAATAACAAATGTCTGAAAACACTTTAAAAGTTTCTGAAGTGTGATTATTTCAGTAAAATAATAACTATATAAAATGTCTAGCATTTTATCTGTATCACAACAAGAGCTCAAGAAGTATTGTAGTCAAATTAGACTTAGTAGTTTGATAGTTTCTTTAGGCCTTTTATCCCTTTACCAATGAGCAAACCAGTTATTCTTGATTAAGGAAACATTTGCTGAAATGATTTTTTTCAGTGCTCTAAAGCCACAAGAGGACAGCAATGAACACAAGATAAACACAATTCCCTCAGTCATAATGTTTGGATAAATAATCTCAGCTAAGAAACTCTCCTGGGCCAAAGAACTACAAAGTGACTGTAACAACTCTATTCTGACACAAAAATTATATTTAATTATGAGTATCAAATATTGTAGAACCAGATAATGAAGGGAGTTATTACATTAAAATGAATAAATTTCAACTAAAGGTTATCTAGCTAATAAAAATTCCTAAATATTTCATTTCTGCAAAGCATTGTTACTCTCTGTAATGAATAAGATACTGTAAAATCTGTCACTCCATTTTGACAGAACGACAAATTTTTTTATATTTGATCATTTTTGCCCTTCTGTCCTCAGTCTGCATATTAGAGAATGAGACTTGCCAAATAGATGTAATGGAATAGTTCACTGGGAGAAGGTGTAAAAGTCAAATTCAAATTTACCTTCAGATAATTATTTGTCAGTAATAAGGAAATGTTCCTGGTTGGCTTCCCCTTTCACAGAATGCAGTCCCTTCTGACTCCTCCATCCCTAACCTGTACAGTTAAGATACTGGGAGACCTTTAGCTGTCACACAGTAAGAAGTTATATATTTCTATAATTCAAACTGGAATTATTCTGTTGAATAAAGACTATAATAGCAAACTCAGATTTTCTCTAGTGTTGTTGATTTTAAGCATTCTGAGTGCCTCACATAGGTATAAAATGAATGTCACAATGTGTTAAAATCCCTTGCAAATGTAAATTTATTGTCTTTCTTGCAGAAATGCAGAGTAAGTATTGTCCCTGAAACCCTGAAAATAACTTTGAGACAGTTTATGGGTTTTTATTACTGTAAATGGTGGGTTTCAATGTCAAATAATAAACCCTTCTCCATTCCTGTGTAAGGGAAGAATCTCAGATGTCCTTGACAGTATCCTAACTCAACCTTACTCTTCTACTGTTCAGCAATACAAAGAAAACTATGTTAGATTATGTGCCTAGAAACCGTGTTAAGGGATAATGAGATGTTCCTAATCTGAGGTTCTGCAGGTCTTTATTAAATGCCATATTAAGTAATGAAGATTTAGCATCAGCTGGTAAAGACCATTGGTTAGATGTCTCCCTTTTTACTCAAATGTCCACTCTTTGGGATTCTGAATCTCTCTTACCTATTCCTTGCAAATACCCTGTATGGTTTTTAACAAGTCCCTTGGGTGATTTTGATCCATAGTTAGGCATGTGGCAATCACTGATCTAATAAAATGTCCTATCAGTGGAAATTACATTTAATTCATCTCTGTTTTCCAAGATAAATCTTCAGAATGCCAGGCATTCTGAAGCAGGTACAAACTAAATGTTTGCAGTAGATAGGGGAGAAAATGTGTACAAAAAGTACTTCAGTACTTGTTGGAAAGCACCACAGTTAAAAATTTTTAGAACCCAGTTTTTAATTGGCCAAGCACTGGTGAGGCATGGGCTTCTGGATCCTCTGTTCCTCAGAGGTCTTTCAAATCAAGAATAGTAAATTAAGGTGTGTTATATGCATGTATCAACACCCCATGATGAATGTAATTATTGTGTACTGCAAATATGTACTAATAAAAACAAAATGGTAAATTAAATCATATAAAATTGTCTGTCTCAGTACTGTTATAAATATGCAGGTGCATAGGTAGGTGTAATCCCCATGAAATTTTACAAATCTTCATAAATAATCTATCTAATCATAGTTTTCTTAGGTGATGTACAGCTATTTCCTAGCCCTTTCCTGCTTTGGTCCTTTAACAGGTGGCTTTAACACATAGTCTGAAAGTGCACTGTGCCGTTTCCTTGAAGCTGGGAAACAAAATATCATTGGTATAATTATTGCTTTTGTTTCTGTACTTCCTAGAAAAAGTTTGTGGTCAGTTATCAAAATTGCAAGTATTGAATGACTCTTGTGATGTTCTTTTGATCTTTTATACTTGTGAATAAGTCTTCAGTTTAAAAGAGGGTTCTGTGGGCTGGGAGTTTGGCTCAGTGACTTAAGCGCCTGTCTGACAGGTGTGAGGTTGTGAGTTCAATCCCCGGTGCCGCAAAAAAAAAAAAAAAAAAAGAGGGTTCTGCAATGGCATTCCTCTGATTGTTGTATTAGCATTCAGGCTTCCCAGAAGGAAGAAAAAGGAGAAGGAAAGAGGGCAAAATGTAAGAACTCTTGAGTGGTAAATTCTTCACCTTAGTTTATTATCCCCCACATGAAATCTTCAGTGACTCACCACATTCATTCATTTGTAAGAACATATACAAAGTCATGAGTCAATTTTCCCAACAGCTAATTGTTAACACAGTGTCACTTAGCACGATGTATCATTTATATCAATGTCTCAAAAAATTCCCCAAATTCTAGGCAGTTCTTAAGTTAAATCCTGCAAGAAGACCATTGTTATTGCAAATGTTTGTGCTATACATCATTTGAGAACTTATTCCATTCTCTGCATTGGTATAAATGGCGCTACTACTGAGCTCTTTTAACCAGGTGATAAATCCACTATCATGTAGAAAACCTAAGAGACTAGTCATGGTCAGTGGATACAGTAGACTTTAATAAAATAGCAGAAACCAGCATGAGAATGTCCAGCCTGAAATAATTAACTGTTAAACATATAAAGAATAAAAAATGCACTAGCCATAACAACCCAGCTTACTTAATGAGTATATGCCCTGTAAAAGTACCTTTTTCTTAACTGGTAAGCTTAAATTACTGGTTCATGGCTGTGGAATCAGGAGTTGGAGTTTCAGTTTTCACACATACCCCAAACTTACCTAGTCTATTTTTTATGTCGTTTCTTTATTTTTATTTATTTATTTAACTTTTTCTGTTGTTAAACATAAACTTTGTGAATTAGTTTTCCCTTTGAATTTCTCAGATGAGAATCAGTCCAAAGCAGTGAGTAGGAAAAATAGAGAAAATTTAATGGAACTAGCTTGAGCTCAAATTCAAAACCTGCAGAAGGAAATGGAGGCAGTACCTCACATATTAATTGTGGGGTGAAAAGAAAGTGTATAATTGATGAGACGCCTCCTTTACTTCTTAGTTCTTTACCAACTCTGCTGTGACCTCTCCAAAAGGAACATCTCCATTGAACAACCTGACTCTGGCGTTCCTACCTTTTCATATCTCATGTATAGAGACTTTCTACTATTTGAAGTGAAGATCATGTGTTGCCTCTGGTTGACCCATGTGTACTTAAAATAAATGTTCCTTTTTTAAAAGCAAAGCCTCTTAAAGAGTTAAGAATTCAGTTTTACATTTTAAAATTCTGAAATATGCAGCATTAGTCTCAATAGGTACTCAATCTGTCATATGTAAAATAAGGTAAATGATGAAATAAGCAGTTCTAAAGTGTCACTCGTGAGCCAAATTGCACTCTAGCTCTTCTCATAGTACACACAAAACACACACATCCCCCCTTTTGGCCTGTTTATCTCCATCTTTTAGTTTGCAGTTTTCTTGAGAGCAATAACTATATTTTGTTCCTCATTATATCCCCCATACCTGTATTATACTTCACATAGCTATGCAGTAAGTGTCTGTTCTTTGTGTAGTCATATCAAAGTTCTGTAGTCATATCAAATATGAGTTTGGATAAGTTATGTCTCTGTGAACTTTCAAAAAATGAATCTATTTTTTACTTCATAGATTTAAAAGCAGTCTGAATATATTTTCAAAATACTGCAGCAGTCATCTCATGTTCTTATTATTTTACTCAATATTTAAATTACTAGTTTTTGTAGTCTTAATTTTTTGTAGTTCTTTCACATTCTAGAGATTACCCCTGTATCTGAGGAATAGTTGGTGAACATGTTCTTTTCCTATTCTGTAGGTTCCGTCTTCATTTTACTGATTGTATCCTTTGCTGTGTAAGGAACTTTTTAATTTGATGTAATCCTATTTGTCCATTCTTTCTGTCATTTCTTGTGCAGATGGAGTTCTGTTCAGAAATTCCATGCATATACTTATGACTGTTTCTGTTTTTACATTTGGATCTTTGATCCAATTTGATTTTAGTTTCGTACATGGTGAGATATACGGGTCTAGAATCAGTCTTCTGCATGTGGTTATCCACTTTTCCAAGCACCATTTTTTGAATGGCTATCTTTCCTCTGGTGTGTGTTTTTGGCCCTTTTGATGAAGATAAAATAGCTGTATGTGTCTTGGGTATGAGGGGGAGAGGGAAAGGTAAAGTAAAAGGATTTAAAATGTGTCATGAACATGTATAAAACACAATGAATGTAAGCGTATGTCATAAACATGAACTAAAAATAAGAATTAAAATGGGGAAAAGTGATTTAGAAATGCAGGGAGCTGGATGGGGAAGGGAAAAGGATTAAAAAAGAATCAAGCTGTGTTAGGTATATGCACCTACTCCCTAACATGAATGTAAACTTCTTGTACTGCAAGCATTACTAATAAAAGAAAAAAATTGAATTCTAAAAAAATAAATATTTTTCTTTGCTTTACTCTAGAACTGAACAACGCCACAAAAACATTCTTTACTGAAGAATATTTGAAAATAAAACAAAGCTTTCAGAAATCCAGCTCTGCAAAATGGCCCCTACCAAGCTGCAGGAAAGCCTTCCATCTTTTTGGAGGTAAGGAAACTAATAGCAAAAGAGAAAGAAAGTCTGGCAACTTTTGTCAAGTCTGCTCTTGTAGCCAAGTTTTCCTGTCTTAGGCATATTGGTGAAAGTATGTTAGTGTTGATCAGTTTTAAGTGAGGATTTTGCTAATTATTTCTTTGCAAACAGCTATACAGATATACATATAAAAATGAAAACTATACCTTAAAAACAAATTTGAAAGAAAACTGTGATTAAATTGATTTTGCCTGGGAGAGTATTGGAGTGACAAGGATGGTAAAGATTAATTGATGGATACAAAGAGTAAGCAGTTCTTTTGTGCTATTGCACAGTAGGTTGACTACAGATGACTGTAATGTACTGGATATTTCAAAATGCTAGAAGGAAAGATTTTGAATATTTTCACCATAGAGAAATAATAAATGTTTGAGAAGGTAGATAGTTTAACCTGATGGTTTAACCTGTTTTAAACAATGTATACATGTATAGAAACATTAACATTGGTACCTGTTTAGTATGTATAATTTATATGTTTCTGTGTATCTATGAAAATAAATTTAATAATGAAAACAGACTTTCCTTTGCCATCATTGTTTAATATATATATAATAAAAATACATCCCCAAAGTATCATAAGAAAATGACAAAGCTTGGTGGAGGGGGTGTGGAAGTACATTACAAATTATTACTAATTGTACTATATGAATGTAAAAGATTATCAAATAAGGGTAAGACAATCTCTAATATCTTTAACAGCTGAGTGTGTTACTGTATGATACAATACGAATATAAAATACCATTCTATATTACAAAACCAGGTAGACTATTAACTACGGCACTGTTTCAATATGTGTCACTTACTATGTTATGAGACCGATAGGAAAAGTCCAGCTATGGGAACCATGATCTTTGGAGAACAGAAGCAACTTCTGCGTAAGAAAACCAACAAGATCAATCCAAACAATGTTAAAAACAAAAGCAGACAGGGCCAGGGATATCGCTCAGAGGCATAAGCACCTGCCTGGCAAGTGCAAAGTCCTGAGTTTGATTCCTGGTACCAAAACAAACAGACAAAAACAACAGCAACAACAAAAAGCAGACAGATGCAGGGCCTGTGTAACTGAAAAAAAAGGGAATTGATGTACCAAATGTCTTAAACTTGAAGGAAGTAGTTTAAGGACATTTTCTGAACATGCTTCTTTATAGTGTGGATAATAATTAAAAGTTTGTTATTTGTGTATTTTGTGTAGGTAGGTTTAAAACATATCACATTTAACCAAAAATATAATATGGAATTAAATCACTCTGAAAGAATTTCATTAAAAAATGTGAAAATGTGTAATTAATAATTTAGTTTATGTTGTTTAAAAGGTTTTCTTGTCTCCTACCTTTTGCTGTACATCCAAATCTTTAAAAGAATCAAGCACCTTTCCTTACAATGCACCATACTTTTCTATGTCTTTTTGTATTCTGAGGTAGCACTGAAGCAATTTGTGACTTGTCTTTCTACTTTATGACAGCTTCTAATGAATTATAGTTAATCATCTCATTTTCATCATCTTTCTGGAATATACTGTCTTATTTATGAAATTCCTCCTATTCGCAGGTTCACAGATATTTTCCTATACTTTGTTCAAATAGTTGTAAAGGCTTTGAAATTGATAATATTTATTTTATAGGCTTATTTTTTGCATCCAGTTTCTTTGAGGTCTTTTGCAATTTAATTTTTTCCTAGTTTTATTAAAAATAATTCATCATTTCTCTACTGATGCATAATGCTAAGCTATCATATTTAAATTTCCATGTGTGTGGTTCTACTTCTGAGGTATTTATTTGGTCTCATTGTTCTCTTTATTTTTTTTCCTATGCCCATATCATACTGTCTCAATTACCAAAGACTTATAATAAATCTGGGTATATCTCTTCCTACTTGTCTTGCTTCAAAAGTGCCTTAGCTACTTTTTGGCCATTTCAAATTAATTTTAGAATTATCTTGTTAGATTCCTGTAGCCCCATAAAATTATAGTGTTTTCTCACAAAAAAAGAACCATGTTAATATGACTATAGATTTCCTATCCAATAATGCTCATACTGTTCTTGAACTCACTCAGCTATAAAACTAGCTCATACTTAAACCCATTTCTTTTCACCCTATGAAGTAAAATCTTGAATATACTGAGTAAATAGACATGTTCTGAATTTTCTGTTTATAAACATGTTTCATATATTTAAACATAAAATGGATTATAAGAAAAGGAATGCAAATATTGAGCTAGCACTTTGTATCTTTTATCAGGACTGATTGTACTCAGTCACAGTTCTGTCTCTTAAAGTCTCTACCATTTCCAGATATTGCATCTTGAGATTATTTATCAATATCCAATACACATGGTTTCCAGCCATACTCTGATAATTTATTACCTAAGAAATGGAATCATAAGTATATCATTATATATAGCGTATATATAAATATGTATATAATTTTATGTGTATGCAACATAAACACATACATACACAAAGCAAGCTAGCTGAGAGGTTTTATTAAAATCTTGTTGGGCATGGTGGCACACGCCTGTAATCCCAGCACTTGGTAGGCTGAGGCAGGAGGATTGTTGTGAGTTCGAAACCAGTCTGAGCTACAAAGTGAGTTTAAACCCAGTCTGAACTGCATAGCGAGACCCTGTCTCAAAAAGACCAAAAAATAAAAATAAAAAATAAGAAAAATCAGTCGTCTCGCTAAGAAAAAAACTGACACTACACATTGTCAGTTTTGTTTCTCTAAATATACTCATGTCAAAGAAGTAAAAAAAAGAAAGAATTTAAAGTCCCATGTCCTAATTTTGCTGGCTGTAACAAAAACATGCCAATAAAATTCAGATGTCTTAAATATATTTATGACAAATCCATCAATTACTGAAGGAAGCCTGGGCTATTGTTTTATTTAGACATTAGTTTTTCTAAACATGTTAGATTGATTTTGCAAGTTTGAACATATTCAGTACAAATCAAAGAGTATCCGGATGTAAACAAATCCTTGTGTCTAAGAGGAAACAAAACAGTACATGCTCAAACAGCAGAATTTCGAATATAGCCCATAAATCTGTCATCTCAGAATGTTGGAGGTAATTCCAAGAAATTTTAGAATATGCTATAGATTCATTGCTGCCTTTTAGCAGAAATGTAAATTAGCCTTTACAGTCCTGCTGAAACTGCAACAATTTTGGTCACAAGATGTTTTCTGAAAGGGCCTAGGAGTTCTGAAAGGTCTTTTTCTTTTAAAGGAATTGGGTTCTGTTTTTGTTGTAAGATTTACTTATAACTTTAAGTTTTGTTTCAGAAGCCAATCTTGTAACAACTCCTGCATTATCATAAACTTTTATAAGAACAAGTTGGTTACATGTAGTCCCACTAACATAATAAAGTCATGGTTTCCAATAAGTTAGGATGTCACTTCAAGAATAACTTCAACAATCACACTCAGAAGTCTTCTAAACTGGGTGTAATGGTGCACGCCTTTAATCCTAGCACTCGGGAGGCTGAGGTAGGTGGAGTGTTGTGAGTTCGAAGCTGGCTTGGGCTACAACGCGAGCGCAAGGCCAGCCTGAGCTACATAGTGTGACCCTGCCTCAAAAAAAAGAACAAAAAAAAAAACTAGGCCTGGGAGTTTGGCTCAGCAGCTTAAGCGCCTGTCTGGCAGGTACAAGGCTGTGAGTTCGATCCTCAGTGCCGCAAAAAAAAAACAGAAAAAGTCTTCTAAACTCTGCTAACACATGTAATAACAGGGACCTCACCACTGTAACAGTGAGCCTATCCATTTCAATAGCTTTATTACACACATTTTAGTGTTTAACTGAAATCTGTCTTCTCAAAATTTTTATTTATTGGTTCAATTCTGTTTTAATGTGATCTTCCTCCACATGACTATCCTTCAAGTACACAAAGACACATCTAGTAAGACCTGCAAGTTGTTACACACTATCTTTAGTTGTTCCCATGGACTTTAGGATCCTGGTTTCTGGTTGCCAGTTTCAGAGCTACAAAGAAGCTAGAAGTTCTGTCAGTCTGAAACATAAAATAAACTGTTGTTGTAATGCCTGGAAATGGTAGATACTTCAGGGAAAAGAACAACTATTGACAGAGTCATTAGTGCAGTGCATACCCGATAAGTGATATAAAGTGTGGGTTCACATTTATCTAAATTATTTCCATTTGTTTTCACATTTTCCAGTATTAATTCTGGTATTGGGTTACTGAAACTGCAGTCTCTGTCTAAGGCTAAATAAAGAGTAAAAGCTTGGTGTGCGAGCATAATTTGTTGCAAATCATGCTTGCAATCCAAAGCACTTGTATATCAAAGCAAATTTCCCCATAAGAAATAATACAAACTCAGATTATTTGTTCCACAACCTCAAAATAGTCATATAAAAGTGATAACAATGCTATAATATAATGCAAAATAATAAAAAAGTTAATCTGCACTTCCCTTTGAAAACCATCACTGGTGTGAGGGAAATGAGAAAAGTAGATTCTTGGGTAAAATGTCTTTCACTATCACAGAATCACTGCTATCTATTGAAGAGATCTTTTTCTTCTGCTATAGATGGAATCTTTTTCTTTTCATGCAACTTTAAGAGTAACCTATTCAATGACAATTGCTTTTGCCTTCTTTGGAGGATTTTGCAGAAATGTAACATTGCATCATTGTTAAACAGACTCACCACTTATTTGAGTGATGGTTTTCTACAAAGTTTTGCCATTTTACACATCTCCTCTGCCTTTTTCTTCTGTTTCTCTGCAGACAAGATCTCCTCCCATTAGAGAAATGAGGCTGTCATAAACATAGTATAGGTCATGCCCTAAAGGCATTTGAAGTCAGTTGACTACATCTAATGAAAAGCGTATCCTAACGTCAAATACAACCCTGCTGGTTACTCATTGGGTGGGGTGAAGAATCTCTCACACTACCTACCTGACAAAAGTCACTACTTTAACTGAGGGGAAATAATATCAACTTCAATATCAGTGGATCTATTACACAATAAAGAGTTAAGACATACAGAGGTTTGGAAAATGTGACTAGTAAGAAAGCACAAAACCAATAGATCTCTAGGTTATCTAGATTTTTGAATTAACAGACTAACACTTTGAAATATCTGTTAAGAAACGTCACTCTTTCAGATGGAAAGCATTGTCTTTCAGTAACTTGGAAAAATGATGAGCACAGAGTGAAAGAGAAGAGGTACCCCTAGTGTATTTTCTGGCCTTTTAGAAAACATGGACTTGTTCCTTTGGCCATATATATGTGAATGGTATATGGTAATATTGCAGAAATCAAGGGAATGGATATTGTTTAAAAATAAATGCCCCACAAATGTTACCATGGAAAAATTGGAAAAGTCTGCAGTATTACCCAGAATGCCACTGACATTGTTGTAAACAAATTAAGGACAAAATTCTTGCCAAGAGGACAAATGCGTGTATTGAGCAGATTTACTACATGATAAAAACTGAGGTAACTTCCTGAAACACAAAATCATCGGAAAAAGAAGGAAGACAAGCACAAATAAACATAGGCTCAACTGAAGTAGCAGCCTGCTTCATTCAAAGCATACATTGTAAGAACTGAAGGAAAGGAACCAAGCTGCTCATTTTTTATGAAGTCATGGCTTAATGGCTATAATAAATAAAGGTTTCCCTTAATTGAGTAGAAGAATGGTGCTTCCCTTTCCCAAAGAAACACAAACAACAAATCTTAAATTATCTGAAAAAGTGAAAAAGAAAAATAAAAGTATAAATAAAAGATGTGAAAAGTGTTTATAGGAAATAAAACTATAAAAAATAAAACAGACATTCTTAAATTACAGTGTATAATATCTGTATTCAGAATTTATTAAATGTGTTTTACAGCAGAATTTTTGGAAATTTCTGTTGAATATATATAATTGGAGTCCCTTAATATGAGGAGAAAGTAGGAAGCAGAAAAATATCTAGAGATTTTTGTCAAGAATTCTCCAAAATTGAAAAAGACACATTACTGATAAATTTCAGTATGATTTAATTGGGTATTAAAATAATGGATAGGTCATATGTAAATTAAAATATTGTAATTATCAGATTCTGACCTAATCCTGTATCAGAATCAGCTACAAAATTAGTTACTTCTCATGCAGTTTGGGTTTTGCTCATGAACTCTGCCCTCTCCTATGCCTTCAAGATTTCTACCTACTTTCTCTTCTAGGAGATTTAGTGCTTCTGTTTTAATATTTAGATCTGTGATCCATTTTGAGTTTAGTTTAGTGCATGGTGATAGACATGGGTCTAGTTTTAGTCTTTAACATACAAAGCCAGGTTTTCCAGCATCATTTATTAAAGAAGCTATCTTTCCTCCAGTGAACAGTTGGCTCCTTTGTCAAAGATAAGGTGGCTGAGTGTGTTTGGTATTGTGTCTGCATCTTAAAATAGGAACACTAAACTTACTGGAAGAGAAAATAGGTAGAAATCTTAAAGACATAGGTGTAGGCAGAGACTTTTATGAAAAAACCCAGACTACAAGGGAAATATTATAAAAACTCAACAACTGGGATCTTATCTTATTAAAAAGCTTTTTCACAGCAAGAAAATCCACCATCACAGTAAAGAGACAACCTACAATGTGGGAAAAAATGTTTGCCAGCTGTTCTCAGACAAAGGATTACTATTGAGAACATAAAAAGAACTCAAAAATATCAGACCTCCCAAATTTAAAGACCCAATCCAAAATTAGGCATCTGAGATGAATACATACTTCTTAGAAAGAGAAATACAAATGACAAATAAATATATGAAAAAATGTTCTACATCACTGGTCATTCAAGAGATGCAAATTTAAAAAACACTGGGATTCCATCTCACCCTGGAAAGAATGGCTATTATCAAGAAATTAACCAATAACAAATGCGTAAGGGGCTGTGGGGAGAAAGGAACACTTCTCCACTGGTGGTGGGAGTGTTGAATGGTACAACCACTGTGAAAATCAGTATGGAGATTTCTCAAATAACTAGGATTAGAGGTCCAATTTGACTCAGCTATTGTCCTTCTGGGTATCTTCTCAAAAGAAATAAAAACATCATACCAGAGTGATATATGTGCACCCATGGTTACAGCAGCACAAATTATAATAGCTAAATCTTGGAAACAACCTAAAATGCCCATCAGCGAAGGAATGGATAAAAAAGATGTGCTATTTTTATTCAATGGAGTACTACCCAGCTATAAAGAAGAATAAACTTGGGGCTGTTATAGGTAAATGAATGCAACTTGAGACCATACTCATAAGTGAAATAAATCAGACTTGCATATGTAAGCATCATATTATCTCCCTAGTTTAAGAAACTGAAAGAGTAAATAAGATCCAAAAGGTTCAATAGGTACTTGAAAGGGGAAGAAACTGCTCAAAATGGAAGAACAATTGGGATTGGGGTAAGGAGAAGAGAAGGGAGGGAAAAGAAAACTATATGTGTATATATAATAGCTAAGATAATTATACTGCAAATTTCATTGAATAGAATAGTTTGTACTTGTATTTGATCAATCTTTCATGCCTATATCTTGTAATCTGAGCAACTACTTTCAAGATAATTATATGCAATATATTAACCATTATTAATCACCTACTAGCTTGTTTTAAAATTCTGTATCATTGTTTTTTTTTAAATTAAAAAATTTTAAAAATAAAAATAAAAACACAAACTTAAGGAGATAATGTGAGTGATGGGAAGTGGCTGTAAACAAGGAAGCTTCACTCCCTCACCTGCTGCTCACCTCCTGCCATGCGTGGCTCTGACTCTGTCAGACCAGGGACCTGTACTTGTTGGTGACCTAGCAGCAGGGGACCCTAGTCTACATAAAAGATGGTCTCTATAGACATGAGGAATTTTTATAATTGAAACTCTAAATTTTCAGACCTTTTCTTGTTAGCTAGAGGAGCTGATTTACCACAATACACCTATAGCTCTTTCATCTTTGTATCATGAAGTAGGTCTGATTTTATTGTATTTAAAATGAGATTATTAAATGAGATATATTCTCATAAATTTCAACAAGTCTTATAGTGTGTAGTCTTACAGTTTTACCTCATTAAAATTAATCGAATAATTTGAAACCATTTTAATGTTTATAGATAACTTGGTATTAGAACTTGCAAACAACTAAACAGTTGAAAATTTAAAATTTTTGTCTTCAACACTCTCGGGCTTGTGTTATAATTAACCAAAGTTTAAAATTTTATTCACTCAAAAATAAAAGATTGGTTGCAGAAAAATTTTGTAACTGTGCTGTCCATAGTATCATTTTCAGTAGCAAAATAGTACATGTTTTAACTTTTCTTAGGTTATACTGTAATAATTCAAGGTTCTGTTGAGAAATAGTACACTACTATTTTATGCAAAAGCACTATTTTGAAAATACAGTAGTGTTGGCAGTGTACTGTGTTATGAATTAAAGTATATGTTCTATATTTCTCATATGCTAAAATACTTTAGAGGTTGATTGACTAAATGCACGATTATATAAAATTTATACATTTTATAATCTGAAAATATTTAATGTCTGTCCCATTAATTTTTTCTTCAAGCCTACATTTGAATATGTTTTTATCCTAAAAACAAAGAGAGAAAACATCAATATATGTCATAGGGGCTACTTTATCTTTTATTACATTTTTCTAGTATTAGAAAAAAAGGCAATTGAGATAATTTCAAAAAATATTCCAAAAAAGAATTTAAATTACTTGAAACTTTGAGTTCACTCCAAAATGGGAATTATGCTTTTAAGTTTACATTTCTTATGTTGTATTTCCTAGGAGTTCACAAACATCAAAAGAACAGGTTAATAAGTCACTTTTTAAAAAAAATTATACAAAACATTGATAGTTACGTATGAGACTTTTAAACTGATTTTTTGATAATGTGATTTCCTGCAAAGTAAGCATTGACTTTGTCAGGAGCACTATCAGAGCTTTGAAAAGATAAAATAGAGGTGAAGCAATAGTGCTTTCTTTTCTTTTCTTTTCTTTTTTTTTTATCGTGGTGCTGGGGATGGAACTGAGGGCCTTGTGCATGCAAGGCAAGAGCTCTACCACAGAGCCACATCCCCAGCCCAGTAGTGCATTTTTAAACGCTCAAAAATAATCTTTAAATTAGATAAAGTTTTTTTTCATGAAATCAGTTGTTTTAAATTAGTGGCATCTCAGTTCTCTGAGCAGCACTTCCTATTAAGATGATATTCAAACTATCTAACAACTGATAATATAAATTATGTATAAATCAGAAATTATAAAATGTGGCCCTTTCATTTTCTAAAACCTATATATCTATATTTATAAAATTCTTAAACCTGTACATATTTATAAAATTAAGTGATAAATCACAGAGTAAATTATTTACCAAATAATTCTAACAATTTCTATTAGTATATTTAGAATTATAGAAATATTTTGTTTAGACAAGATGGCATAATGGTAAACAGTAGGGCAAGTGGCCTCCCTGAAAGATATCATCCAAATGCTGGAATATAGCAACATGGGGAAGACAAGAAGGAGGGCGGCGGGTCCTCTGGACCCAAGAAGACTCTAAAGCGAGAACTGAAGCCCACAAAAAGAGTAAAAAGAAACATTCAAACAAGGAAGGTGCTGGCTGGTAGCACCTCTGCCCAGAGCCGGACCCACTCTGTGAAAGGAGTTGCTGGAACCTGGGGACACACAATTAAAGTGCTGCAGCCACAGCCGTAGTGGTGGCAACGGCAACCCTGGAGGCCTCTGCCCAGAGAGGCACCATTGGAGGAGAGTGGCAGTGGACAGGGGGAGCAGACCTGGAGAACTAAAACTGGCTGACGGTGAGTGCAGCAAACCCCAACCCCCGTGAGGGACAGCAAGAGACTGGCAGCCATTTTGGGGCTGGAGCCACTCCTAGTTGGGCACAGTCCCATGGAAATTGCTCTGACCGAGCCCCAGAGGGTCCCAGCGGGTGACTGGCTCAGTCTGAAGACCACAGCTCTACACATGCCCTAGGGGCAATAGAGAAAGACTCGCAGATAACCGGCCCAGGTTCCCAGGTGACGGCCCCACCCCTGTGCACTGTGCCAGACATCAGGGAGCCGAGGTGGGCTGGGGAAAGGCAGCGGACAGCACTGTAGCAGCATACCCTGTGGTAACCATCAGATATTCACAATCAGCACTGGCTAGAAGAACTAGTCTAACCTTAGAGAAATTACAAGATCCCCAGTACACACTTGTCCAGAACAACCCAGGAATATGTCAAGACAAAGAAGCAAAAGGCAGTCTCTGACCTCCAATCCAACAGAACAAATTCAGGAGAAGCAAACGCAGAAGATATTGGGAGTCCCACAACTAAAATCTCTGAGGTGATGACAACAGAAGTAAAGAAACAATTTCATGAGGCTATAAAAGAAATTAGAACAGAAGTACTAACTCAACTAAAAGGAGAAATGAAAAACATAACAAAAGAATTGCCAGACATCTCTAAAGGAGACATAGTGAAAAAAATGGAGCATAGGAAAATGAGGAAAACCTGGAATGAACAATACAAAAAAGATTTAGAATACTTGAATCAGATTCAAAGAGATTACCAGAAAATCAAAAACTGCAATGAAAGTTGGCAAAACCATCTGAAGGAAACTAAAGATAGACTTTCAAACCTGGAAGACAGGTTTGAAGCTTGTGATCGTGGAAGGAAAGATCTCTTAAAAATAACAAGAAACCTGGAAGTAACAATACAATGACTGCAAGACAACCCAAAGAAACATAACTTAAGAATAAAAGGTGTGAGTGAAAAAGCGGGGGTCAATATGAATCAAATTAAAAGTCCATTTACAGAAATAATTTCAGAAAACTTTCCAAGCATGGGAACAGAAAGTGACTTTCAGATAAGTGAAGCATATAGAACTCCAGCTAAACATAACCAAAATATACCTACACCCAGACATATAATAATCAAGATCCCAGAAATTCAACACAAAAACAGAATATTAAAAGCTATTAGAGAAAAAAAAAACAGATCACCTACAAAGGAAAACCCATCAGAATCATGACAGACTTCTCAACACAAACCATCAGGTCCAGAAGAGCTTGGAGTGAAGTATTTCAAGTCCTGAAAGAAAACAACTTCCAACCCAGATTGAGGTACTCTGCAAAACTATCTTTCAAAATCAATGGAGAAACAAGATACTTCCACAACAAAGAACAACTAAAGGAATTTATGACAACCAAGCCAACCCTACAAAGAATACTGAAGGACATTTTAGAGAAAGATAAAAAAGTCCACAGCTCCAGAAACAGTGGCAGAGGGATATCACTGAGTGGGGCAGACAATTGAATAATCCTTCATTGGGATTTGAGTCCAGTATTGTTTTCAATGAGTTGTTTAGTTTGATCTTATTGTACCTCGACCTGCCTATGATGACATAGACAGCTATTTCAAAGATAACAAAATATATTAGGGTAGGCTTTATTGATATTTGATCACCTTGTTTTGAAACCTAGTATTGCTTTCATTGTTCTGTTTTGAGTGATTTTAACCTATTTTGGTTTGTTTGATTGTATTATAACAGATGATATAGGCAACTGCTTAGAACTTAATATGAGGCATTATAGCAATCAGCATTGTATTACTTTGTATTGTTTCCATTGTTTTATTGTTATTAGTTTTATTCTGTACTATTTTGTTTGATTATATTAGGCCTGACGGTATGAGCAGTTATTCTGAAGATAACAAGAGGTATTACAAGGGGAAAGGAAGAAAGAAGGAAGGGAAAAAGAAAAAGATATAGATTTATATGTGGGTATACATAAGATGGTTAAAATGACTATACTACTAAATGCATTAACTGGTGAGAGAGAACAGTTGATACTCATATGATTAGATCAGTTTTACATGTCTGTATCTGTCAATCTGAGAAATCCCTTTGAAGGTAACGATACACAATGTTACAATCACTGTCGAATTCCAGTCATCTCATTTTGTAAACCTATAATGTTATAGTATCAGATTTGTTGTTGTTGTTTGTTGGTCCCTTTAGCTTTTTGTTTCTCTTTTCTGTGACCATTGTTTTATTTTTTATTGGTGTTATTCTGAACTATTTTGTTTGATTATATTAGGTCTGATGATATGGGCAGTTATTTTAAAGACAACAAGAGGTATTCTAAGGGGAAAGGAGGAAAGAAAGAAGGGAAAAGGAAAAAGACATAAATTTATAAATAGGTGTACATAGGATAGTTAAAATGACTATATTACTAAATGCATTAGCTATTGAAAAAGAACAGTTAATACTCATATGATTAGATCAATTTTACATGTCTATATCTGTTAATCTGAACAACCCCTTTGAAGGTAACTATGCAATATTACAACTACTGTCAAATTCCAGTCATCTCATTTTGTAAACCTATAATGTTATCGTATCGGATTTGTTGTTGTTTGTTTGTCTCTCTTGCTTTTTGTTTCTCTTTTCTGTGTCTATTTTCTCTTAAATAAAAAAAATTTTAAAAAATATTTTGTTTAATATAGATGTTACCACTTAAATGATACTTTGTCTCAACCAGGATCTGACAAAATAGATTTATCCAATAATAAACTTTCATACGAGTCATTTTCTTTAATTCTTATTTGGTTTTTAAAAGATTTCCAAGTAAACATACACTGCAAGGTCTCCAAAAGGTTATTTATTGGTCACTTCTAACCCAGCACCACTGTGAAACCAGCACAACACTGCTGAACATTTGCACACCTGGCCAGATGTAGATCCTATTTATTATACCAAACACAAATGCCCCATATATTTCTTTATTTTAATCCCCATGTATTTCTAAAAGTCTGCACATCATCCCTAGAGAACAACTGAGGTTACAAATAGGCAAAAACATTAATTAGTATGGTTCTTTTAATGTCTAAGAAAAGATTTTAAAATGAGATATATTTATACAAAGTACAATCAACAAATGTAGTGGATATTTAAATTTTTAAAAATTTTTTATAATAAAAGAGACATTGCATTAACCCCCTCAAAATTCTCTTACTTTAGAAACATTTATCTCATCATTGTTATCACTTTTCTAAAGTAGTTGTAAAAGTCCCCTTTTGTAAGTACTTTTTAGTTGTGATACTGTGGCTGCCTCAGTGTCCTGGATTAATTCAAAACGTTTACCTTTCATGGTCATTTTGATTGGGGGATGACCAGAAAGCAGTGAACAAAGTTGATGAAGCTACACTATTATGTATTTATTTGACAGAAATAGCCATAAACAATTTGAATTGATTCAGAGAATCAAGCCAGCCGTAAAAAGACATTCACAAAAGAGTATTTCTAGAGCTGCTTTAGTGCCAAGAATGATAGAATAAGTATTTTCAAATAAAGGGAGAGTATTTCAGGAGAATTAATGGCAATGTGTGTTTATATTTTCATCACACCTCATGTAATCTATGGGAAATGAATACAGTGATTTTTAAAAACAGCTACCTTCTCACCAATTTGTTTAAAATATTTTTATGTAAAATGTCACACTAGGAGAATTGAGCTATCTTATATCTTTGAAATATATTTACAGTACCATCAAAGATATATAAACATAAATTGATTTAGCACTTATTTATATATGATCCAGGGCAAATTTAATAAATTCTTAAAGCTGAGGACTTACTTTCATGATTTCCAATCTGTAAAATGGGGGAAATGTATCCTGAATGATTTAATGATAGTTATAAGATCCCAGTACACTGTTTCACAAAATAATTTAGACTTTTTGAGGTTATTTCCTGGTAAGACTTTTGTAATACATTACAAATTAAATTAAATTTAAAATTTAAGATTCTAAACTAAGTTTACTGTTAAAACTTTGCCAATATTTTTAACATGTTTATATAATTATAAGAGATTGATAATATCTACTTTATCTTTTATCCTGTCACTGGTAGTAAACAAATTATATTTCTTAAGTAAGGAAAAAAACATTAAATTTTGCCACAAAGGAGAAGATACTCAAAATATAAAGAAAAAATAAAATATGTAAATCTACGTTTATTTTTGTCACTTAAAATTTTTAAAAAATACATTACTATATTTTAAAAGATTGAAATAATACAAAATATCTTCTCGGACCACAAGAAAAGAAGCTAGAAATCTGTATGAAGGAAATTCTCACAAGTATGTGGAAATTAAATAACACACTCTTCAGCAACCAATTGGGTCAAGACAGGAAATCAGAAAATTACTTGGAGCTGAATGAAAATAAAAACATACCAAAACTTTTAAGATATAGCAGAAGTACCATATCAATGAAATGTATGGGGAAAATATCTTCTGAATTGGTACAGGAAAACATTTGGCAAAATCTAGCACTGTTCTGTGATATATTTAAAAAAAAGATAAACACTTAGAAAATTAGGAATAAAGGGATAATTTACTCAGTATTAGAACAGGCATTCAAAATAGAATTTTCACAGCTAACACCACACTCAGTGGTAAAAAAATAAAGTCTAGATTTAGAAACAAATAAGACAAGAATGTCCACTTTCACTACTGCTCAGCATTGCTTTAGAAGTTCAAGTGTGAGCAGTTACATAAAAACAAAAAATCCAAATTTGAAAATAAATAAAACAATATTTATAGATGACATTACCCTGTGTATAGAAAATTCCATATAATTTTTTAAAAGCTACCAGAGTAATAAATTGTGCTTTATCAAAATTACATTTTGGGCAGAACACATTTATCAACAAAATGATAAAGGCAACATGGCAAACAATTGGAAAAATGTTTACAAATGACATCTTCTATAAAAAGTTAATACTCAGAATATACAGAGAAATCCTATAACTCAGTAACAAGAAGGCAGGCAAATCAATTTAAAAAATGGGTCAAGGGCTTCAATAAACATTTCTCCAAAGAATATATACAAATGGCCATGAAACACTTGAAAAGATCCTCAATATCATTTGTCATTAGGGAAATGGTAATCAAAACTACAAAAATATTCAAACATGCTAAGATGGCAATAATAATAATAATAGGAAAATAAGAAGTTTTGTCAAGAAGAAACTGAAACACTTAAGTGTTGCTGCTGGGAATATAAAGTGGTGTAGATGGTTTGAAGTTTCCTCAAGAACAGTTTAAAGTTTCCTCAAAAACTTAAACATAAAATTACTGTATGACTGTATAATTTTCCTCTTGGATATATATCCAAAGGAACTGAATACTTCAACTCAAACAGTTATTTGTATGCCAGCGTTTATTACAGCATTATTCACAGTAGTCAAAAGGTAGAAACAACCCTTGTCTCCATCAGCACTGGAATGGATAAACAAAATGTGATATATACACAAAATGGATAACAAGGAATAAAACACATAAAAAGGAATGTAGTTCTTGTATATGTATAATATGGATGAACTTGTAAACATTATAAGTTAAATAGCCAGACACAAAAGGACAAATATTCTATGAGTTCACTTATTTGAGATGTCCAGAATGGGCAAATTCATAGAAACAGTAGAGTACAGATTACCAGGATCTGAGAAAAGATGGAAATGGGGAGTTAGTGCTTAATGCCTATCGTTCTGTTTGGGGTAATCAAAAACATGTTGGAAATATGTAGTGGTGATAGTTGTACAACTTTGTGAGCATAATTAATGTTATTGAATGATTGTATGTTTAAAATGGTTACATGGCAAGATGTATACACATAATACATGTATATACACACATATACATACACATACACCCATACATATATAATGAAAATGTATTTTCTTAAAAAGATAGAACTTCTTACCTGTTTATAGAACCAAAGCATTTAACATTTTTTTTAATTTAACGTGACTCTAGTATTATAATCAGCCACACATTTTAACTTTTTAGATATAAAAGGTTAATTTTGCAGTCAAAACATTTGACTTTGAGGGCCTAACAATATAGAAAATAAACATAACATTCAAAATCTGTTTGCAATAACTTTTCAAGAATATTAACACAATGACTCTATACCTATTTATGACTATAAATATATCACTCCACCTCTGCTAAAACCTACTTATATCAATCAGTTTTTGACACAACCAAAATTTTATGTAATATGAAGAGTACAGAGCAGGAAAACACTACTTTAACCTTTACCTGTCCCGTAACACTTGAAAAAGAGAGTATGTCTCCTTTATAATGCTGGTTTCAGGGTTCTCAGAATTAGGTAGTAAAGAATAATCATTTCATGAGAACTACAAAATATCTTTTAAATACATTCATGATAATATTCATTTCCTCTGAAAATATATTTGAATGGCTTGATTCAGGACCTTCTCCAAAAAATACTGATTATTCTGTTCTCTAAAGTCTATTCTTATATGCAAGCACTAATCCATCCACCCAACAAAAATATTGAATACCCACTGAAAGCACAGTCCAAACTTCTCATATTGCAAAGTCAAACAACATAACTGTTGACAGTCTGTCTCTGGAATAAGCTTTGAAATAAAGGAGCTCAGCATATGGTCTTTGATTATGAAGATAAATTTGAACCATATGTTTTAGGAAAAAAATAATAGCCTTGACCAAAATTGTTCTAGGGTAAAATTCTTTTTCAAAATAGAATTTAAGAAGAAACAAATGTAACTTTTGGGTTCTAGAATGCTGGTAATTCTTCATCAGCTAAACCCAACAGCAACTTGGAGATTTTTCTCTACAGTTTTTTCTTGCTCTTCAATTTCACTACAATTAAACCCAAGAACCTTTATTTTCCATGAGAAATAAACAGATTGAACTTCCATTTTTACCACATTTCTTGAAGTTTTATAGGCTGTTTCACTATTTTTAGTCCAAGTTTATAATAACACTGAAATAATCTCCCATGAGCTGCTAAATGTTCTTCTCCACATCACTAAACCTTGGGAGTCCAGGTGACAGAGCACCATGTGAGGTGTAGATTACTAGTTGTTGTGGCAAATTTAAGAGACTCCTGCATTTTAAAACAATAAATGCTCCCACCCAGAAACAATACACATTATGGTTACTAGAGAGTCATTTTCACTGATGAAGTTTCATAGGCATGTTTAACTCTCAAGGGACACAGAAGCACAAATAAACGACGTACTGAGAGAGACTAGCCTAGAATAGCTAGTGAGAAGCCCTACGTGTGCCACACCTAGCAAAAGTTTAGTTCAGTTCATTTGGAAACTTGAATACATAGGTTAATATTGTATAAAAATTTACAAAAGTGACTCAAGAACTAGCAGATATGAATAGACCCCAACAACTATGGAAGAAATGGACTGATACTAAAAATGTGTCCCTAACCTAGAATGACTGCAGACCCAAATGGTTTTACAGGCTAGATCTTCCAGACCTTCAAGGATTCTATTTCTGTGAAAATTCTTTCAGATCTAAGATATATTACAAGACTTTTGGTTGTGGAAATATCTTTAAAAATAACCCTCTAGAACAAAGGCAGTTAGTACTTCTATTTGCGAGGTGTGCAGAGAGAGATCCATGGAGAATTATCACCCAACAGCCAACATGCTTTATGAATCCAATAAAATTACAATATACAAATGAACAAAAATAGCATAAAACAGTATTTTAGGCTAATCTTCCTTTTAACATTAAAATGCTATGTAAAATATTAATATGCTTAGTCTATCAGTGTATAAAAATCAACTATGTTTCTGTGGAATTTATCCTAAGTATGAAGGAATAAAATATAGAAAAATCTTTCACTGTATTTTTAAAAATTATTAAACATTAGAAAACTCTTGAATTTATCATATTAACATATTAAAGAAGAAAACCATAGAAACATCTTGATACAGAGAAAGTATTTTCTTTTTCTTTTTTTTTTTTTTTTTTTTTTGTGGCACCAGGGATCAAACTCACAACCTCACGTCTATCAGGCAGGCGCTTAAGCTGCTGAGCCAAACCCCCAGCC
>RJWM01021477.1:0-35154 GCA_004363535.1 Dasyprocta punctata
GCAGTAACTGCCTTAGCCTGTGTGGTGCTGCTGTAACAATACAACAGACAAAGGAAGTTACAAACACACGTTTATCTGGCTGCCAGTTTTAGAAGCGTGGTCGAGGGGCCACACCTGGCGAGGGCCTGCCTGCTGCATCACAGTGTGGTGGAGGGCACCCTGTGGCGGGAGAACACAGGAGGAAGTGAGGTGGGACTCCTCTTACACAAGCCCACTCCCAGGGTGGCTGACCCGCTCACACAGTGGCTGCATCTGTCCATGCGCATGCGTGAGGCAGAGCTCTCAGGGCCTCATCGCCTCTTAGCAGTCCCTGGGCCATGCACAGTCCTGAGTACTGAGGTCTTCACAGTAAAGATAGTGTCACTTCCCTGCCCCAAGGATCCTGTGACTCAGACACATCAGATGGCTCTGAGCCCCAAAGAAAGTAAAAGGTGAGGCCTTCAGGAAGCAGGCTGGGTGAGAGAGGGCTCTATAGACCTGGTAGTCAAGGAAGCCTGTGAAGGAGGTGGTGTTTGCATGGAGACCCAAGAGCTGAGCAGATGCCAGCCCTTCAGGATGACAGAAGATGGGCCAGGCAAGGAGAAGCAGTGGTGAGATTCATGCTCAAGGGGCAGGGAAGCGCAGTGCAGCTGAGCTACAAGGGAGCAGAGCATGGGACCTACAAGGGGGTGGCTGGATGGGGAAGGGCATCTGATGGCATGTAGGTATGGAGGCGGCGGACAGGCTGAGGTCATGGCCCAGGGGAGCTGATACGCAGGCAGAGGAGAGGTTCAGGACACGTGTAGACCACAAGCATCAGATGTCGGTGGACACGTGGGGCAAGGGAAAGGAAGCTAAAACACCCAGGAGCTCACTGGCATGGCCTTGGCCATGGTGAGACCACAGGAATGGCCAGGGAGGCCACTGGCAGGATCTGGGGCAGGGCCACATGCACGCCCTGAGCAGGACAGATCTGAGTTACTCTCTGTAATTTAGGGCCAAGGCCCAGTGATGGCCCTCTGCTGCTCTGTCTGCTGCTGAGGCTGGGGCTGCCACCCCTCCCTCTCCTGACCAGGACCCCCCACTCCAGCTAGGGCTGTGCCAGACTTGAACCTGTGTGTCTGAAGTGAAGAGGGGCTGAGGAGTGGGAGATGGGGCCTCTTCCCCAGCCTCCCTGCACTCAGACCTGTAAATCCCGCCTTCTGTCTGCATCTCCTGCTCGGTGAAGAAAAGAGATTGCTAGCTGGAGGCCCCAGCTACATGATCCTGAGAGACCAACCTCTGCCCTGACCTCAGTCCTCCTGGGCACAGCATCCCAAGTACAGTCAGCCGGGACCCTCAGGCCACAGCCCTGGAGCAGGCACTGTACAGCCCTAGGACAAGAGAAGACACACACAGGAGTAGAAGGCTGAGTTCAGTTATTTTTAAGGTGAAGCAGGGCTTGAAGGGGGTTTCACCCAGAGGGAGACCACTTGGGTCATTCCCTCTGTGGGGTCATTGCCTCTTGCCTGTGCAGTTCAGAGCATCCCAGAGAGAAGTCAGGGCAGCCTGAGCCCTGGGTTCTTCATGCAGCACAGCACAGACCATTTTCTGGGGCCTCACCTTAGGAAGCTCAGTGGCTCCCACCAGGTTCTTGCCCAACAACCTCATACTGACTTTCCCCCCAGAGACCCTTCCTTGTGAAGCTTTTGGCTATTATTTTTAGCCTGTCTTCAACTATTAGTCACATCATGAGAGCATTCGTTCTCTGTGTCTGAATCTCTGAATCTCAGATCAGCTTCCGATGATGGGATCCCATCAGCCAGTCATCTTTCAGAAATCCTGATGATGTCATCAGGAACCAATCAGAGTTGTGCTCAGCATCCCATAGGGTCAGACCTGGTGCCATCTGAGCCAGAAGCAGTAGTGGGATGCAGGAGCCGAGATTCTGAGAGACCTTTTGGAATCTTGCAGGTAGGCTGAGGACTCCCTGCAGCACTGGGGACCTCAGACCATGAGCTTGAATGTCGCCCAAAGCAGTGGATAGAGCAGCCTTCTTCTACAGGCGCACTGGCCACATGAGACAGATGCTTGTGAGTCCAGAACAGCAGCATCCAGGCCCCCGCTCCCTGCAGGGGGAACTCTAGCCTTCCCAGGGAGCCCCTGGGTTCCTGAGCAGCAACTGAAATTACAGAAAGTGCTGCTGGAAGCCTGGCCACGGGGAGGATGGGACTTACTCTTTGGAAACATGGGAGGCCCCTGGCAGCCCTGTTTTCATTCCTCTCGAGCTTGAAAAATACCAGCAGGTCCAGCTAGGGCCTGGGGCACCTGGACACCAGGTGGTAAGGCCGAACCTGCTAGGAAACACACACCATGCCTCCGTGGGCTTGGAAAAGTAGCAAGCAGGAGTCCATACCATGGTTATAAGCGTCTTTATCCAGAGATGGCAGAGGCCCTTGCTGTCCGAGACTGGAGGGAGGCAGAGGTCTCGGGAAGCAGGAGGGTACGGCGTGTGTGCCAGGTTCCAGCTGCATCTCATCACACCGGTTCATCGCTGTGGCTCCTGAGTGTGGCTGAGACAAGCGACCCCCTGTGCAGCCTCATACCACTGCCCCCCAAAAACCCAACTCCTCAGAGTCAAACCAGGCATGGGGAGCACAGCCAGCTGCTCAGACCAGGGGTGCCGGTTATACCTGCTTGTGGCCACGTTGTTCTGAGCTGGGTCACAGTTGTGCCCCAACAGGCCCCATGAGCGCCCATACTGTGGATAGTTTCAGTCTTTACTTATATGACTAATGGGAAATAATGACTCATTGTTGACTTAATTTGGGCTTATTTGCTAATGACACTGAAGGCCTTCTAATCTATCATCTCTCTGGTCTTGCCCTTTGATTATTTGTGAAGTTTGTGGCTTGAGATCATGGTGCTTTCCTTCTGACTTGCACAGACTCTCTCAGAGCTAATTTAATATTTTTCCGAGTGTGTTGGTCTTTATAGTTAATTTACCTAAAATATGCCAATTGTGATTTCTTTGATAAATTTTGGAAAATCTTCCCCTTCAGAGATCTGGTAAATATCCGATCCTATTTTCTTTTTTGTTTTTCTTTGATTTTTCAAAAAAACATTTAGTTCTTTAGAAAATGATAAGCTGATTTATTATTTCTAAGTATAAAACACTAATACCAGGTTTTAAAAATGAGTAAACCCACACCATATGGAAACAAACATGAAAATATTACAACTCTTACCTACTAATTATTTTTTTTCCTGAAGTTCCTGGCCATGGAAATCGGAATCAAGGAGGCGTGGTCTCCGCCGGGCAGGAGGTGGTCAGCCCATGAGCCGCTGGGCCTAGGCGGGGGCTCAGCTCCTGTATCCGCTCTCACGCCCACAGATCCCGGAGCTGAAGCAGGACATTGGCATCCCTGACTACTGCTGCCTGGGCAGCGGGGAGGAGGAAGAGATCACCATCAATGCCTGGTTTGGTCCCCCAGGAACCGTGTCCCCACTCCATCAGGATCCCCAGCAGAACTTCCTGGCCCAGGTGGGTGCTGCTGCCAGAACAGCGGCTTCTCTCTTCTCCTGGCCCCACCAGGTGACCCAGCCACATCATCCCCCTCTAAACACCAGGCTCTCAAATGGAGAAACAAGAGCCATGGAGGGGATTTGGACACAAATGAAAACAGAATATAGCAGCAGGTCCAGAGAGGCCCTCTCCCCACTGTGGCTGCTTCCAGATGGGCGCATCCTGGACTCCCCGGCACAGGGGCACCTCGAGGAGAGAGGGCCACATCTGCCACTGCCCCACTCTGCCATCCCCTCTGCCCGCCATCCACGGACCACCCTCCAGATAAGGACAGGCTGGGGTGGCTGTTCGGGCAGCACGGCGGAGGAGCGCGTGCTTGTAGCGGGTGGGGTGTTCGGCTGCCCTTGTAAGAATACTGTTCTTCGCAGGCGGAGAGGAGGCTCAATAGGTGGACACTCTGGGCGCCCACTAGGCCTGTCCAAAGAGGCCACTGCATAGCTAGAGGCTCTAAGAGGTCTCTCTCCCCAGGTGATCGGGAGGAAGTACATCCGGCTGTACTCCCCACAGGACTCGGAGGCTCTGTATCCTCATGAAACGCACCTTCTCCATAACACAAGCCAGGTGAGCGTGAAGGAATCCAGGACGATGGGGCGCCCACTCCCCCAGTTCTCACTGTCCTGGGAGACCCACAGTGGCTTCTTTTGCTTTCTTTAGGTTGACGTGGAGAACCCCAACCTGGAGAAGTTCCCCAAATTTGCCGAGGCCCCCTTCCTGTCATGCATCCTGGCTCCTGGAGAGATGCTGTTTATCCCGGTTAAATATTGGCATTACGTGCGGGCTCTGGATTTAAGCTTCTCAGTCAGCTTCTGGTGGTCATAGCTGCACAGGAGTGGGTAGGGCCTGAAACACACACAGCAGCTCACACGCTGCACTCCGGCCGCAGTCGGCAATTGAGTGATAAACAGGCCTAGGTGGTGGTCAGGGCACAGAGGCCTCGCTGCCCAGGGTGGTCCAGGTGCAGGGGGCATGCAGGACACTGCACGGTCCAGGCCGGGGGTGTGCGGCCGAGCAAGGCAGGAATCACCCAGGACACTGCAGGCACACAGCCCACCCAGAGGCTCAACACCCGGCAGCTGGGGAGTGGAAAGCGGTTGGAAAGCGCAAGCATTGAGTGCACCCGCCGGGCTCCAGCCTGTCTTGTGGCTGACTGCCGTGGCCTTTGGACCTAGACCCCTCTCTGTGGTGTCCGTGTCTCATCTGGAAGCAAGGGCAGTCCTGGTCCCCACCCGAGGGCCCAGGGGATGTGCGTGTGTGAGGAGCAGGGCTGCTGTCACCCATCTCAGTTGCAAAGAACGCTGCGTACTTTTACTTTCTCACTAGCCCAGGGCACCCCTCGTTGG
Organism: Dasyprocta punctata; assembly: GCA_004363535.1. NCBI lineage: Eukaryota > Metazoa > Chordata > Mammalia > Rodentia > Dasyproctidae > Dasyprocta > Dasyprocta punctata. The sequence goes on from RJWM01021477.1 coordinate 4,885, forward strand.
CCTGCAGACCCAGGGGAGGCAAGCATAGCCCTGGTCACAGGGGTGCGGTCCTCATCACCTGCCAGGCAGCGGGAGATCCCTGCTCTCCTTACACGGGAGCACAAGCCACCACTGAGGAGCACACGCAGCTGGGTAGGTTTCCCACTGGGCACCCTCACCCTGCAGCTGGAGCTTCCTGCTGCCCTTCTGGTTTGTGACCAGGAGGAAATGCCTGCTCTCCAGGGGAGACCCAGGCCTCAGGCTGTGTGGAAACACTGGTTCCGTTTGTTGTTCAACCTTGAAGACTTCTTGGCCTCTGCATGAAGACAGGCGGGCAGTCTACCCACCACTGGCCAGGGATGCTTCTCCCCCACCTGCTGGGAGACATTTCTCAGTAGTGTCTGGGTTCTGACGGCATTGGTACACGCCAAGTGACCATGTAAAGAGGAATTCATTCCAAACCATTCACAAAAGGAGAAATTAAAGCCAAAAACCCCTAAAAATTACTTTATGGAAATTTTATTCTTTTTAAAAACCATATGAATATGATAAAATGTTAATCATTTTCAGTTCTTGACAGCAATACATGGGTGTTTTTTTTTTTAAATCACAGTTTACTAATATGCAGGTATGCAAATTAAAGATGCCAGCTAATTAGCCTAGATGTTTCCTGCTGTCAGGCTGTGTTGGGCAGGGGCTCCTGCTGGTAGGAGTGCGGCTGGGCACAAGTTCTACAGAGAACAAGAACCTCAAACATTCAGAGTCCTCGGGGTGCCGCCCCCACTGCTGGAAATGCATCCTCAGGACACAGGCACCTGCTCAAGGCTGTACCTAGGGATTACTGCAGCCTGACACTACCTGAGGATGCTAAATCCTGCTGGTCAGAAGTAGCCCGGCGGTGCAATGGAATAGAATGAAGCTACTGAATCATTAGGACGTTTCTTCTCTTTTAAAAGCTTTTTCATTTTCATGGGGGGATACTGTCATGTGAAGGGAAATGCATGGTGTCCTCAGACAGTGACACATCTCTGTGCACATCCCAAAGCATAAGCTCCACGAGTGAAAGTGTGGATGTTTCATTTTCTTTAATGTTTCTTGCTCTGTAATTTCAATTTTTTTCAATAATGTAACTGCACACACAGAAACTTATGTAAATTGTATTTTAAAAGTCATTCGTTCAACCAAATTCCCCCACTGCCTGTGGCAGGGCAGGCACAGAGATGACCCCTGGAAGGAGGCACAGGACGCCACACTGCAGCGGCAGGGAGCACACAGCCTGGGGAGGGAGACCCACGCGTCCACAGGGACACGTCCTGTGTGGGAAGTGCCACAGGCGGGAAAGCCAAGTGACGGTCACACAGGGAAGACGGGCAGGGAAAGCAGAGGCGAGGGCAGGACCCGGGATTGTCCGGAAGCCGGGGAAGTTGGGCCTCAAAGCCGAGGGACGACACAGTCAGCCGGGCTGCTGGAGCCCAGTAGGTGAGGAGGGGAGGGGCACAGCCCAGGGCGTGGCCTGGCTTCTGCGGCCCCGAGCACTAGTTGGGCTGGGACTCATTTTGTTAGGACAGAAGCAGAAACAAGATGCGTGGTCTCTCACAACACACGTGGTGCTCAGAGCAGGCGGCCTCAGCTGCCGTGCTCTGCTCGGTGTCCCTCTTCCCCCTCAAAGCCAGGCCTGCTCCCCAGGGGAGACTATGTCCCCCCAGGCTCAAACCCACGTGGGTCCCTCCAGCATCGTAAGCCCCAGGCTCAGTAGCTGGCCCCTCAATGTAAATCAAGAAAACCTGGGAAACCCCTGGTGGCCAGGCCTCAGGCAAGGGTAATCCCCGGGGCGCATCGGAATGGCTGCTGTGATTGGCCAGGCCCGGCTCCCTCCCCGGCCAGGTCCCAGGGCCTACGTGGGTAACCCAGCCCCTTCCCCAACAGGAATGACAGCTGTGTGGCTCTAGGTTTTGCCGATGGCTGGGCCATTACAGTGCCATCGGGACAGGCTGGCCCACGACCAAGTAAGCCAAAGTGAGGCACCGGAGACCCCCGTCATCCACATGGTATGGAGGCCCGGCTGCCTTGAGCACATGCGCCTTGTCAGACGGGCAGCCGGAAGAAGAGGTCTGGTCCTGTAAACCAGATACCGGTGCTGCCAGGGATCCAGGTGCAGGGCTGGCTTCAGCCAGCTGAGGGCTGCGGACACCGACGTCTACTTGGAACCCAGGTGTCAACCGGCCATTCAGCACCAAGGCCGACCTGACAGCCATCCTGGTGTGGGGCGCCTGCTCCACGCCATAGCTGCATGCTGGACACGGGTGACAGTGCTGAAATAGGTGAGGCTCCTCCCTCAGCGGTACTTAACCCCACTGCGGAGCAGCAGCCAGGGAGCTCCAGTCACAGCAGTGAGCACCACAAAGGCCACAGAACAGGGCAACAGGACAAAATGGCAACAGGGAAGGACAGGCGGGGACGTGATGTTTTAATAGTTGACAATGGAACAGAAAGAAGTGTGTGCAAATAGGAATCTAGAACTGGTGTGAGTGCTGGGGTCCAGCTCCCGCGGCAGGCACTGTGTGGCCCCAAGGTAAGAAGGCCCGGCCAGGGGAGGAGACAGAAGACCCGGAGAGCACAGGGCGTGGGGCACAGGTTGGGGGACCGAGGAAAGCGAGAGACCAGGAAAGCAGGGAGCTGCTCCCGGGAGTGAGTCGGGCACCGATGGGAGCGGAGGGAGTGGAAGAGCAGGTGGGCAGGGGTGGTCTCGGATGCCACACAAGGAGCTGGGACCGGGTGTGGGTCCTGACCAGGCAGTGAGTGCCAATGATACCTGTTGGCTGATAACCCTGGTGAAGGGCTGGAGACGGGAACTAGCTGCAGGAGGGCCCCATCCCCAGGCGGGGTGTGCGGAGGCTTCCTGGTCCCTCGGGAACACGCCTCCTGCTGACCACTGCAACTACACAGCAGGACGAGCAGGAAGCTGCTTGGCCCAACTGCTTTGACTTTGTGCCTTTCGTCATCCATTCTCCTTGTGACCCCACTTCCAGGGCAGGTAAAGGGTGGTCGCTGCTGGCGATGCCTTGAGGGCGCAGTGGAGGAAGGGAAGGGCCGGAGCTGACGACTGGAGCAGGGCCCTTGTGACTGGGGACTCACCACCCAGACCGGAGGTTCCAAGGATCCCTTTTCTGCGTCAGTTCTGCCAGGCAGCTCTGTGAGCACCTCCCGCCCTTTCAAGAAACCCCTTTTCCGGTGAAGTGCCGCACGGCCTCTGCTGCCTGCCTGGCCGCGGCCTCCTGAGCACCCTGCAGACACTGCCCTGCCGGGCTGGGTGGCGTCACTCACAGGGCGGTGGGGCTGGGGGTGCGCATGAGGCTCAGAAGACAGGACTGGGTCTGGGAGGGATGTCTACAGCCAGCAGGTGTCACTCGTCCACCACACCCCAGGGATGGCGCCACACTATTTACAGAGCAGACCAAGATGGGGTACCCCTGCCCACTCAGCATCCACAGGCCACTCCACACTCTGGAAACCGCGGCTCCAATTTGCTTAGAAAACACCTCCTCATCCAGCCATGAGGCGTGGGAGGGACCATCCTGCCCACAGCTCGAGGAGAGCCTTGATTTTCCAATGTCAACTGGATCTGCCTTCCGTACCTCTGCAAGCATCCACACCAGAGCTGAGAGCCATGAGACGTTTGGTAGGGGGTGAGGGGAGGGGTGGGGGCGGAGCCTGGATGGGACCCCTCTTCCTCTTAACGGTGGGATATGAACGTGAGAACTGGAGGTATGGCATCCTTTTTGTAGCCATGCAAAAGGGACTGGACTTTCTGGGAAACCCCCTCACAGGCCTGAGCATGAGGCCAGCTCACGGAGAAGAGAGCGAGGCAGGGACATGAGTGCTGGTGATGTCACTAGAGCCACTAGAACAGTGATGGTGAACCTTTCCGAGCTTCAGTCACACAAAGGGCCCCCTGCAGCGTGAGAGCCATAGGTGTGCCACCCTGCACCAGACCAAGGCCCTCCTAAAAGACCTCGATGGCCAAGATGTTCCTTGTTTGAGCCAACCGGAGTTGACTTTTCTATAACCAAAGGGTCCTGACAAGTTGGGTAGAAGAGGACAGGGGACCATGGCAGGATGGCAAGTATGGTGGCCCAGGGGCTCAGGGAAAGAGCAAGGCACCACAGTGGTGTGAGACCCAAGACACGGGTGGCAGGAGTGGCAGAAAAAATGAAAGCAGAGGAGAGGGCACCAAGCCCACCACGGAAGGGAAAGTGGGGAGACACGAGGTATGAGACAGCCTCACCCTGAGGCTGTGGGGGCTGTCCAAGGAGCTCCAGCAGGTGGGGCACGCTGCCCGACCTACGGGAAGAGCGCACTGGTGTGGCAGGAACGGGCACCAGGCAGCAGCTTCTGTGGGTGAGTGAGGGGCTCCAGGGCAGGCGGCCTGGACAGGGTGTGGGGAACCGCCCAATGCAGGAGGGCAGGGAGGAAGAGGGGGCATCTAGGCCAACTCTCAGGCTCCCAGCTGGGCTAGCTAGGTAACGATGCAGGCCTCACACACCCAGACCATGAGGAGCCAGGGACACCAAGTCCTTGGGACAACTGACCAAAGCTGCGTCTGTGGCCAAAGCCCTTTTATAAGGACAGCACTGCCCTGGGCTGCTGTCACAGAGTTGGTTGCTTGCTAGCTTCACAGCTGGAACCCAAGCCAAGGATTCACTTATCACATCAGCCCAAGAAGGGACAGCCATATGCAAACCCTCAGCATGGCTTTATTCCAAACCTGTCAACAAGGAACACAGAAAAGGAGGGAGGCGGGGCGTGTGCACGTGCTGCATGGCGCCCTCTTGCCTGCACAGGCAGTCAGGCCGCTGAAGGTGGAAGCCGGCCCTCCCACAGGCACGGTGGCTAATGCTGCCGGGACCGCAAGGACTTTCGGCTGGACTTGGAGACAGCAGCTTCCCTCTGCTTCTCAGGGTCGAAAACCTCTGCACACAGAACAGGCAGGAAGACAGTGAGCGGCAGGGGCTGGGTGCACAGGAACAGCAGCCACCGTCCACAGCTGCTTCCCAGGCAGAGGACTCGGTCCTGTTCCTGCCTCTCTGCTTCCAGCAAAGCCACATTAGCCTCAGCTTCCAGAGGAAGAAATAAGGAGCTGCGGACACAGCCTCGGCCTCCCCCGCCGGAGAAGGCTGCAGACAGCCTCACGCAGGGGACTCACGTGCCAGGCAAGTCAGCCGTCCCCGCTGCAGCAGCCTGTCACTAGCCCCGGCCTGTACGCAAATGGGGTCTCTGGTCCCACCAGCCTGATGCCCATGAGCACCCGACACCCCATACCTGGGATCTCGTGGGGCCAGTAGTCATTACAGTGGGGGCAGTGCGGCTCAGTGTTCGACTGGAAGTACTTGGCCACGCAGGGTAAGTGCATTCGGATGCCGCAGGTTTCACAGCTTTGACCCTGAAAGAAGCCAGGCAACGTGGAGTTCGCACACACCTTGAAGGATGTTTCAGGGAAGCTGCAAGGAGATGGCCAGCAGGCTCTGTAATCTGATTTCCAGGACCCAAATTAATACTGCTAATGATCCCCAGGTGCTCAGATCAGTGGGGTTTACTGAAGAATTCTGGGCGCATGAGGTAAGCATGGGGGTACACACGTGGGAGGCTGAGGCAGGAGGACTGCCATGAGTTTGTGGCCTGCCTGAGCTAGATAAGCAAATTCAAAGCCAGCCTGCACTACAGAGAGACCCTTCCTCAAGAAAAAAAAAAAAAAAAAGTTCAAGGTGCCGAGCCAGGGCCTGCTGCTGGGTACCTCAGCAACTTAACGAGAGCCTGTCTCAAAATAAACAGGGCGATGGAGGCAGCTCAACTGAATGCTCTGGCTTCAATCCCTTGTACTGCAACAGCAACCTTAGAATGCTGAACACGTAAGCGCAGGTAGAAGCAGCTGAAGACTACAACAGGCTGCCACAAGTCTCTGAGGCTCCCTGCACATGGATTCTACGAGGCACAGACAGCCACAGCTTGGCAGGAGGCAAATGGCGACATGGATCATAAGCTTAAAAAACAACGCGCACACTCTGCCCAGCGCTACACTTCTAGGACTCTGGCCCACGGACATAATCCCCAGGTGCGGAGGGATATGTGTGTAGGGAGGCCCATCGCAGGGACTGTTGTTACATAAAGATAAAATTAAAAGGAAGGAAACATAACAGCCAGCACCAGCTCAACGGCTGTAAGGCCTTGCAGAGAGCACACAGTATAACAGAGATGACTCAGAAAGACAATTCACACAGGAAGACACTCGCCAAGGTAATACCCGTTACACAAGACTTGCAAGAGGCTTCCTGGAGAAAACCAAAATAAGGGGGAACCCATGGAATAGAACCGAGGGGCGGCAACGTGGTGCGCCCTGTGGGCAGCTGCCCTGTCATCAGCCCCACCCCGTACCTGGATGAGGAGACCGTGGCAGATGTTGCAGACCTTCACGGCGTCGGGGTACATCTCCCGAATGTACTGCTCCATCTCCAGGATGGCCCGGCCGTGCAGAGTGAACTCCCCTTCCTTCTGCGGGGACACAACGCGTGGCAGCCGTCCTCAGCCAGGGCCTGGCCAGCTCGGGGCCTCCGTCCCCCCCGCAGTCCCACAGCCCAAGGCCCCGGAAGACAAAAGGGCTGGATGCTCCCGGCCCCTGTGCGTTTTCACCAACTCCAGCCAACCAGTGTCAGCGACGCCCTGCTGAAAGACCTTCGAGGCAGGGAAAACTGAAACAAAGACTTAGAAGACAATGGAGGTGAAGGTCCCCTTGCCCCCTGAGTTTTCTCAGTACCTCGCTGTGTCTGACAGATGTGACCCTTCCATCTGTGGAGGAGCCTTGCAAACAGAACACTCTCACTGACCTCCAGCAGAGCAGGGCGGAGTCTCCCCAGTGCCCGCCGCTCCTGCTCCCTCCCATCCCACCCCAATTCCCTGCCATGGGGACCTGCACAGGGACTCACATTACTTTACAGATGAAGTGGGAAGGCGCCAGAGGACAGGGACAGGCCCGTAATCCCAGCATGGAAGGAAGGTGGGTCTCCTGGTGCCCTTGTCTGGGCACAATGAAAATTCCCTGACGCCCTTAGGGAGTCAGAGGGGCCACCGCCTGTGTGGCCAGCCCTCTGCCTGTCATTGACAGGAGGTGGAGCGCGAACAGAGCAGGGGCCACAGGAATCGTGCGAGCTGGTTTTATGTTTCGTCACAATCACCTAGCCGGGCGTGGTGGCACACACCTTTAATCCCAGCACTCGGGAAGCTGAGGTAGGTGGAGCGTTGTGAGTTCGAGGCCGGCTTGGGCTACAACGCGAGCGCAAGGCCGGCCTGAGCTACATAGTGCAACCCTGCCTCAAAAAACCAGGGCTGGGGAGTTTGGCTTAGCAGCTTAAGTGCCTGCCCTGGCAAGCGCAAGGCTGTGAGTTCAATCCCCAGTGCCGCAAAAAAAAACAAAACAAAACAAAAAAAAAATCAACTACTGAATTGGAACCTGAGCCTGTTAAGCATTTTTGCTACACCTGATCCCCTCCCATGTGGGGAGCAAGGGGGTGCGGACATGGGGGTAGGCATGGCTGGGGCACTGACGGCCCAGGCCTCGCCTGGAGATGGCACCACCAAGGAAGGAACCCCACCTAGTGGCCCAGGCGCCCCCTCCCTTTTCGTTGTGGTCTAACTTCTACAACTCTTAAGAAGAGCTGAGACTCCACTTCAGACCTTTACGGTCAGCAGCACCCAGTGACCCTGGAAAGTCTCAGGTCCAGGTGCTGGCCCCCGTGCTGCAGCAGGGCCTGCACAGCACCCAGCAACCCCGACCTGGCATCCAGGTGGGAAGAACAGGTCCCCTGTCACAGGCTTGCATGGCTCTTCGGGGCCTAAACAGCAAACAAGAGAAGTCCTGCAAGCACTGCCAGGGCCGGCCTGAGGCGGCTCAGGGCCCAGACCACAGCGTGCTAAGCCCTGCAGTGCTCCCGCTGCAGCAGCTCACGAAGTCCCTGTCTACTCAGTCACCCCTGAAACTCTCAGGCACCAGCTGCCTGGGCAGCAAAGGGCTCAATTAGCTAAGACCCCCTCACAGGGCAGCAGGAGTGCTCACGGACATGAAACACACGCCAAGTTCCCGGCCCTGCCCACACTCTCTGGCACCTTTCCTGCCCCTTCCTCCCAACAGGAACCCCAGGATCAGAATTCATGGAAACCGCAGGGGTGGCCACGCCATTCACACGTATGCAACTCAGAGCAGTAGACATGAGCTGGAGGCCAGCTCTGCTACTCCCCTGGGGGAAGCAAAGGGCTGCTGGGGCCACAAGCAGCAGCCTCCAGCCCCAGGTCTGAGGCCCAGGACGAAGCCAAGGCCAATACAAACACATCCTACAAGCACATGCAGTGCCCTGGAGGGGACGGAGTGAGGCAAACTGGGCCCACACTGAGCTTGGCCTGGGTTTCTTGGCAACAGTGCTGCCTTTCTAGAACGAGAGCAGAACCCCGTGGCAAGCTTCCCTCAGCAGGCCTACTCACTAGTCTATCTTACCCACATTTCCTCAGTTCCTGTCCAGGGTGCCCACACTTCCTCTCTGCTCCTTAAGGACCACTGTCCAAGAGTGCCCACTGGCCTTGGATAACAGAACGCTGACATAACACCAAAAAGATAACGGCAGGGAAGCAGGCCTGCTGTGTGTGCTGGCGGCCTGGCACTAACCGCCTCACTACTATCTCATTCCTGCTCCCCACCCCAGGGGGGAAGATTTTATTTCTCCCAGGCACCAGTGGGATGAGAGCCAGGTCAGACACCAGGGCTGTGCTTCGGCACTGGCTTACCCTGCCTTACAGTCTAGACCAGAGACTCAAGGGACCCTGGAGCAGGAAAACCTGGATGTAGTTCCCAGCTCTGCTGCTCCTGGCTGTGGCACCTTGGACAGATTATGTCAGTAAATGGGGGATCCAGGTTCTCCTCACAGGGCCACAAAAAGCATGAAGAGGGCCTAGCTCAACTACCACCACTTGGAGACAAATGTGGTGTGGGAGGAAAAGTTTTGAGCCAAGCCGGGGAGGCCCCCAGAGTACCTCGATCAGCCACTTGCTTTGCACAAACTTCTGCAGCACTTGCTCAGCTTCCTTCTTCTTCATCTTCTTGCCTTTCAGCTGATCGACCAGGTTCAAAATGTTTGTGGAAGACGCAAAGCCAGTTTCCGAGTCAATAATCAGCTCCAGCTAGAAGAGATGTCAGGTCCCACGTTCATCTCTTAAATCAGCAGAAACGGCTTTTGAGCCACCAGCCCAGTTCTAGCAGGGATGCAGCACAACTGCTGCCATCCCAGGCAGCCCTGCACCCTGGTCCAGTGCTTCAGAGAAACAATTTCATAACGTGTGTCAAAGGGCCAGAGTGTGTCCTGTCCTACTGACACAACTGTCACTCCCATGACGTCATTCCAGAGAAGTAATCTCAATGTCCAAAACCAAGGGGCATTTTCCCTGCCTCTTTCCTGCCCCACCCCAAGGAGAGAAGGTGAGAAACGAATGCCTGAATGAAGCAGGCAGCACTTCTCCTCACTCAGGCTGGGGGTTAGAAAGGCAGAGGAGCAGAGCTGGGGTGGGTCAGGAGGCTGTGTGGAGCCGCAGAGGCCACGAGCACCAGGGCCTGGCAGAGCAGGGCAGAAGCCCAGGGAAAGGTGGGCGTCCTTGCAGTGCATGTGTGAGAGTCCCTCATCCCAGGGCCCGCTTCTCAGCCTGCACTGCTGACAACTCCAAGACCCTGCAGAATAATGGACCTGGTGCCCAGAGATTCCACCTCGACAGAGCCGGAGGGGGCTGCAATCAGTGGACTCTATTTACCTGCCCGGTGGCTGCCATGTGCTTCCGGAGCCAGGACCACGGTGCTCAACCCAGGCGCTCACTGAACGAGCCCGGCCGAGCAGTGCCACTCAAATGTGAGTGTGCGGCACTACATTAACGTGCAGAGGCACTCAGCAGCCCGGGGTGGGGACCAGGAGCCACATTCCCCGACGGCCCCAGGGGACGCTACCACTGGTACCGCAGCGGGCGGGCGGGATGTGCTGGGGCAGGTCCCGGGGCCCTGTGGCTCACACCTGAGCCAGCACGCCTTCCTTTCCCCAGACAGCTGTGACAGCCTGCATCTGCCAGTGACCCTCGAAGATGGCCGTTTCTAGCTAACGCTGGAGACACAAGTTTCCCGTGAGACGTCTGGCCACCAGGCGGTGGGAGTCACCCCCTCCACTTACAGCCTTTCTGAAGAGATCCAGTTCATTCTCTGCAAAATCCGTGGCCATTTTGGAAACTGAAGTTGTAGCAAGATTCACCTAGGAAAAATAAAAAGTCACACAACCATGAGACCTGATATTTTAATTCAGTGCTGGCCACCCCGCCACTCCCCGCAGAGCCTGTGTCCGGCGGGAGCTCTTCCACTGCACAGATGGACCGGCCACCTATCCGAGGTTGCTGTTCCAGTTTCTCACAAATGCCACTAGAGGGCGATGTTGTGCACATACCAGCGCATAAATGGGTCTCCCATCATCTTCTGTGACTCCCTTCTTTATCTCAATATACAAGGACTCCAAAACACTGTTAATGTTGTTGATGAAGTCCTCCAACTTGTCTACTTGAGCATTGCCTGGAAATAAAGAGGGAGACGGGGAGAGGGAACTTGATCAAAAAAGTGTAGCTGGTATTAATCTTTCTGTGGCATCTGAATAGAAGGCAGCCCAGCCAGAAATGGGCCAAGGTGCTGCCCTCTTGGGTGAAAGCCAGCATGTTGCGGTTATTTTCTTCCTGGAGTATTCAAAGGCGAGCAGACAAGCGACGAAGGGCGTAGTGAGGCAGAAAGGCCGCAGGAGATTTTATCTGCGATGCTGAGACTGCGCTGCTCTTCCTGCTCTGCTCGAGGCCCCCGCCATATGCCCCGCAGCGCACCCTGCTGCCAGTGACCGGTCCCAATGCCCACCTTGGCGGGGCTGCAGCGAGCGCCCAGCTTTCCCACCGCGCCCTCCGGTCCCCGCTGAAGCCTGTGTCTCTGCACATCCTCGCGTGGCAGGTCTATCACTGTCCCTTTCTCCCTTCCTCAGTAGCCAAACATCAAAAGAACACTGCAGGCCAGGCCAGGCCAGGGGCCACAGGGAAAACCCGCCAGCAGGGTGACAGCAGGGGCCCACAGAGCACGTGCCCCGGGCAGTCATGGATGGATCCTCCCACCGCCCGCCCTCCCTCCCGGCAGGCCCTGGCACTGTCACCTGGGGACAACTGAAAAGGCTGTGAGCAGTGTGGGGAGCTGACAGTCACGGCGCCAGGCTTGGACAGAGCCCACCGTGAGCCCAGAAAGCCTGGCTCCAGCACTGAGCTGTGCCACTAGCAGGAGGCCACAGGCCAGGCCGCTGTCCGGGCCAGGGGTTGCGGGGGGGGGGGTGCCCAGAGCCCCATACTACAGGGAATCAGAGGAATGGACACCGGTTAGCTAGGGGAGCGTGGAGGGGAGCAATGCCACAGGGGGAAATGAGACACAGCTCACGTGATGCCCTCCAGCTGGGGATACGTGGCCTCCCTCCTGAGGGCAGCAGGACCTCCTAACACGGAAAGCAGAAGAGAGACATGGCCAGTTCTGTGCCTTGGAATTACCCTTCTGTGCTGCAATATGCTTTTTTTTTAAAATATCTCTTTATTAAAGCATAATCTATATCTATACCCATATCTACATATGAAAGTTAACACACAACTCGATGACTTTTCACAAACTGAATACTCACGTACCAACTCCCAAATGGAGAAGCAGAACACACCATCCCCCAAAACCTCTTACCATCTCCCTGGACCTGGGGTAACTGTACTGTGACACTTCTCAAACTAAGAGTAGGTACTGCTGCTTTTGCTCATTAAAATAATTTCAAAAGATCGATGTTTTTCTAAATCACAAAATATGTTACCACTTATGCTAAAAACTGTAACAGAACCAACAAAGCAACACTGCAGGAAAGAGGCCTCAAAGGCCCCCCTACCCCCTCAACTGATGATCAAGGCCACCACTAGCGGGGGGACTCGGAGGAGTGAATCATGGCAGTGATCTTGAGTGGGTCCACGTTTGACTTTTTACAGAGAAGGCATGGCTAAGCTATTTGAAAACCTAAGGTGCAGTCTAAACTAAAAGCATCACACTGGTGGCAGCAAAGGACGCGGCCATGTAAGGGAAATGGTGACAACCTAGGCCCATAAGCCCTGCCTCAGGGGCCGACGGACAAAGACCACACAGTATCACTCATGTGCAATTCACACCAGGGACTTAACCTCCCTTTTAAAGAACAACTGCTTTTATTTTTTCCAAAAGCCATTTAAATAAGAAATCAGCAACAACACATAGGTAGAACGTGGATGTGGCAGAACCAGGAAGGAAGCAAAACAGTGAAACAGCCCTGGCTGCTGGGAAACTGGTGGGGAGGGAGGCCTAAGCTTCCTGCCCCTGAGGGCCTTCCTTTCTGATTCCCACCTCCTCCCTGTGTGTCCCCTGCTGCCGCCCCTGCCCAGGAGCCCGCGCGGGCGGCCCTTTGTCTACGAAGCACCCTCCCCTCCTCCCCATGCACAACGCCTTGGCGTGTCCCTCTTCTGCACTGCGCCAGTGCCTCTTCACGGGCCTTGACCTCCTGTTCCTCTGCCATTCCTGGAGCTCTCAACCCCACGAAGCACCCAGCCTGGGGTCAAGAATTCAGGAAACACCTCTCACTGGGCAAGCAACAGGATCCTTTGTGGGCAGGATGCACCCTGTCCACCCAACGCGACACAGTGGCAAGTCCTTCCCCCCTGGAAGTAACAATTCACATTTTCCACTGAAGAGGACGCTCCTGGGTGTCATCGAGAAAAATATACTCCGTGGGCAGATCAAAGGCAGTCTAACCTGTCGAACTTTCCAGACACCCTGGTCTGTGTGGGGACAGCCAGCAGCTCTTGCTGCCCTGCCATCCCCACCACCTCGGCGTTCACTCACAAAAATGTGCTCACTGTATTCTGACAGAGAGGACGGGAAGGAGGCAGACGAGGGAGGCACTGCCTGCCTACAGCTGTCCTCTGCGGAAACCAAACCCCAACTCAAGGCCTCCCCCTCCACAGAAACCTCCAAGGAGGGTGAGGTCTGCATCCTCCTCCACGGGTGACCTTCGGGGGCTCCTCAAGGACACCCTGGCCATGAACTTCTCCTGCTTGCCAGCCTGCCCCCTTCTTCAACTGGCTTTGCTTTCTGGTGGCAACAGGGACAGCCTGGTGCGTGGGGACAGCACCAGAGGCTGGGCTCCAGCCCTGCCCTGCCCTTGCCTCTCTCCCTTTCTGTCCTCACAGCCTCGTGCCCTCTTCCCTCCAACCTCATACCACACATGGCTAGCTTGCTCTGCCCTCCAGCCCTCTTCCTGCACCCACCCCAGCTGCCAGCCGCCAGCCCCCAGGTCCTGATGCCCTCCTGGACCAGCCCCACAAGCAGGGCAGCCGGGGCCCCGGCCTGCGTGCCCACCCCTCGGGCACTTCTTTCCTCACCGCACAGCTCTCCAGTTACCCAGTCTGGCCACCCACGCTGCAGTCACTTGCCAATGTCTGGCTGCCTCATGATCAGTCCGCTCTCTAGCAAGACCCTGGCCTTTCTGTTTTTAACCATACAGACATGTGGATATGGTGGGTTCCCATATTCGGGGAACCGACAAAGGCCCCACTGCAGCAGTTTCCAGCCAGCAGCTACAGAGAGGGAAGGCTGCTTCACACCCAGCCCACCCCCAACACAGCCCCTAGATCCTCATCGGCCCTGGATCCCTCTGCACAGAGCCACAGTCCTTTCGGAGCTTGCCACACTGAAGTCTGTGGTGTGGAGGTGGCATCCCTGACACACCCACTGAGTATCAAGTTACAGCAGCCTGGGGCTTCCCTGGGCTTCCCTAGCACTAGCTGAGGCTCACAGCTCTGTCCCACTCCATCCAGTCTCTGGTGCCATGATGGAGAAGCTACACTTTGTAAACCTGCAGGGTCACTCAGGGCTAAAGACACTTAGCCCCAGTATTCCTCAGTCTATGGTCACATCAGATGCATGAGATAAAACCGTGTATCCTACGATGCTGAGACAGCTATTGCCAATGGCAATGCCACTTGGTGGGGCTTAAGGAAGTAATACGGCTCCTCTCTTCAGAATCTGGAACCAACTGAGAACAAAGATACAGGCTTCGGCGAGGCCCACAATATCCACTGTTGTGCAGGCAGAGCTTGGATCACAGGTCAGTTGTCTGGACACCACCAACATGCAGTAGGTGACATGGAGAACCTGGCGACAAGGAGGGAGGGCAGGCCCCAGTCCTACCACCACTGCCTCTGCTCAGGCAGCAGACACACCCAACCAGGACAGTTAGTGCCACGTTTGCCAAGCAAGGGCGAACCTGTATCCTAGGCGCCACCTGTGTTTTCTCCAGCTGTAAGCAGGTGTGTGCGTTCCTCAGGGCTGTGGGAAAGCAGCTGGCCTGTGGAAGTCTGACTATAATTCTCCTTACTGTGTACGCAGCACCACACACTAGCTTGGTGCATTTCATCATCATAACACAGTCCCACAAGTGAGCTATGAACATCATCGTTATACATAGATGATGTTAATCTTGCACAGATCTTGAACAGATCAAATAACTTGCTCATAGTTTCCCTAACTTGGAAATGGAGCCCAGGCCTTCCTGACAACAGATCTCCAGCCCCTGGGCACTGAGCCATATGGTCTCTGCAGAGCAGACCTGAGGACATTCCTGACGCCAGACCCACCCCAGATGCACGGCCAACTGCACATGGCCCTGCAGCACCCCAAAGGGGGCGCTGCCAGCACAGAAGGATGGGAAGCATCTGGGCACCTACAAGGACAGCAGAGGTGCTGCTGAAGGGGAGGAGGCAAACCATTAGCCAGGCCAGTGCCATCCATCTCGGCCCAGCCCCACGCACTGGCAGGTCCCTGTACGGGCAGCCCACACCGCGCAGGAGGGCTGAGGGAAGGCGAAGGTCTGGAAGACGCTATGCTCTTTCTTGATCTGGAAATTCTGACAACAGGGCAACTGACACATGGGCCTCCAGGGACCAAACCAGGACTCTTCTCCGCTACAGACAAGGGGCTGGATTCAGTCACTTCGAGTGACTCTTCTTTCTGGCTGTGTACATATTTTCTCCTTTCCTCAAAACTAATCTTTACCAGTGAACCTCTGATTGAATCAGGGTCCCTGGCTCCCAAAGGTCTGCGGGACTGTGGGCTTGCTGCACATTTGAACAACACGTACTCAGAAAGTCTACTGCTCTAACTTCTCACCAACAAATAGTTTTACTCTAAGTTAGGGACCAAAAATAGAAAACGCTATTTTAAGGCAGACAAAATGAGAGCAAAGAATAAGCCCCTGGGGCCTAATCCACTTGGGGATCCAGTGTGCCCTACGATCACACTGAAGAGAGAGCAGGCCAGGACCCACATCCAGGCTGTGTACTGGGACGAAGGAAGGCTGGCTGGCAGGCAGGACGCAGGGCCAGAGCGGTACGCAGCAGCTACGAGATTTCACCTCTCAGCCTGCAGCTCTCATCAGTCCTAGAAGAAAATATGATCTCAACCTTCAGACACACGGTGCACAGCGAGAACTGCCGATGGCACTTCCAGAGGTGGCTGTGAACAGTGCTTGAAGAACAGGGGTGGCAAGAGGATCATTTCTATGTGGCAAATAATTTGATGTATCCAGCAGTTCGGACATCACCACATCGATTCTCTATGTGCTACAGCACTGCCCCTCATTTTCTCAGCAGACCTCAGAAGCCACAAGGCCAGTTGGGAAGAGTCACTGTCTCTGTCTTTCAAAAGAGGCCAACGGGTCAGAGAAGTGAAGGACTTAGCAGAAAGTAACAAAGTCTGGACTAGAAACCAGACATTGACCATTCATGGTTCAATGCACAGACAAGAAGACTTGAGCATTCATTTTTAAAAACCACTTAGGTATGCAATGATGTCTGAGAATTACTACAAAGCAACACTGGGGCACGCAGGAGGAATCCAGTGAAAATAAGACTGGTCAGGCGCTAACTGTGGCTTGGCCTGAGTAATGGTGGACACGTGGGGCTGTACTGTCCCACCTTTCTCCATGGCTGACTTCTTCCACTGTACAAAGTTAAAAACAATTCCCTGCTCAGCCACCATACAGCCTGACTCCTTAGCCCGCATAAGTCTAAATTGATAAAGAAAAAAATAAGAGCTGGGCAGGTGGCACATGCCTGTAATCCCAGCACTCAGGAGGCTGAGGCAGGAGGACTGCTGCAAATTTAAGGCCAGCCTGAACTACAAAGTAAGTTCAAGGCCAACCTAAACTGCGTAGCAAAACCCTGTCTCAGACAACAAAAGAGAGAGAGAGAGAGAGAAATGAGTGCCTGGGGCAGGGGGGCTCAGCAAAGGGCTCTAAAACTACACAGGGTGGATGCTTACCGACAGTCCGTTTTCAGACATACTGTTCTCAGGTGCTTCCAAGTACACAGAGACCATTTTGGGGAAAACCAAGAGACATTCAGGCCACTCTTCAGCTGCACTCAAAGCACGCAGTATGATGCTTCCTGCACAGTTCTTAGCACAGTTCCTGTGGCTTGGCTGCACACATGAAGTGCACAAAAGCTCACGATGACACCGCCGGAGCAGTGACAGGGACACACTTGTTGGCCCTGTGTGTATGGCGAACCACAAGGGGGGCATCCCTGGCCAGAGGTCTGCTGCCTGGTGCCGCTGACATGTGCTCCTGCACACACTTGTCCATCCAGTGAGCTCCGGATGACAACAGGAATCAGGACAGACACTGCAAGCCACTTCTCCTGCACCTGCCTGTTGATACTGTTCATAAAATGCTGCGCTCACTTGAACCACACTCTTGAAAACAGGTGGTCCAACCATCCTGGAGATGAGGAGCAGCTCTGACACCTCCTGTGGTGCTCCGTCCCCCTCCCCTGCCCACTCAGGAGCTCCAGAAGCCGATGGGGGCTCTGCAGGGGACAGGGGAACAGCCTGCTGACAGACAGTCTAGCTGAAACAGCACACTCCCTCCACCCCGTGCTGAAGTGACAAATCCCCTGCCCGTGACAGCTAGGCAGGAAGCACAATCCTGAACACATTTCCCATCCCCAAGGTAGGTCTACTCCAGCCAAGTGCTCCAGCAGGTTTTCACGGGAGATCTCCAAGTGGTTGAGGGTTTGTTTGTTTGCCTTTTAAAATTGTATTAGCTCTCCCAGCACTGGCACATGCCCAACACCAGCAGTTTAAAGGAGAAGAGGTTTAGTGTGGCTCTCCATTTCAGTCTGTGGTCAGCGGACTTCAAGACAGAAGGGTGTTGTAGAGCAGAAATGCTTAGTTCATGACAGCCAGAGAGAGGAGTACCAAAGAACAGACCAGGGACCATAGATTGTACCCAGCCACACCCAGAAGCCTGCTGTACTAATCTGCTGGGCATTTCTTAATCCAATGAAGTTAACACATCAGGATTAATGGTCACAAATATGCTAATTAATTTTTAAAATTAGAAATACTATAGGAAAACCAACCATGCCTCCAAGCTACACACCACTGACACTCCACTGATTTTCAAACTCTGGTGAGGCTGGCACCCTACTGTAAGGAGCCGCGGGGACTCCCAAGGCTGCTCCAGCCGCTCACTCCCAAACAGGCAGTGGCTACTGCTGACCCAGCCTGGACAGTGAATGACTCAGAGCAGCAGACTGTGCCCCTCTCATGCTTCTGAGAGACGGAACAGCCTGGCAGGCAACAGTCAGGTCACACACAAGCACAGGACCGTGACCTGCAATCCACAGCAGCCAGCCCAGGAAGCCACCCCCTCGGCTACAGCACAGGCCAGGAAGCCAGCACTCCGTCTATACGCTAGCCGAGGAAGAAGTCCTCTCAGCAACCAGGTAAGGAAGCCAAACTCTAACTCCCGTGGTAACCGGCTCAGATTGAAGGATGTGACTAGTAACTGACAGCTCTCTGCTTCCAACTGAGGACCAAGCAGGGAAAGATAAATGTGCACCCCTAACCAATCAGCCAGGAGGCCCTCCCACCTGCTTGCCTCCCAGGCCATCTCCCTGCCCCCTCAGAAGCTTCCCTCTCCTCTGTCCGCCTAGGTGTCCACCCAAACACAGGGACGTGGCTGACTCCCTCCCTAGAGCAAGCTCAAAAGAAACAGGCTCTGCTTGTTCCTGGGCTCTCAGATTTTCTGTGCAGACCCAGTTCAGGCCATTCCCAGGAAGCAGGATGGCACACAGTCATACGGGGCTGGCAGGGGACCACCTTGGTTTGCTGCCTTCCTGTGGCCCCTCGTCTCCACCTCACTTGTGCCCAGCGTGTGGAATAGCTGCCTATGGTCTCTGGGTGGCTCCTCCAGCCCCTCCACCATCCTTCTCATGCCCCCTGAGCAGAGCCAGATCCCAGCAGCCCGTTTCAGCCCACAGCGGTTCCATTACCCTCACAACATTTACAAGTGATCAGAGCCTGACTCTGCTCCCCTCCACAGTGCACTCTCCTGAAGCGCTCCAGGCACACTGATCTTTGTTACTCACCCGCACAAAGCTCCTCCCCATCCCAGCCCCTTCACATGCTTGCTTCCAGGGAAAAGCACCTCCCTCAGACCTACAGGGCTGCCCTCGAGGCCTGCTGCCCACGTACCACCCCAGCGGCACCTCCATAGGAGGATCCGCACCTGGCCGTGCTTGAGCACATGACTTTCTTCGCCTCCTCAATGGCACTCAGTACTTCAGACTGCAACATCCTTCACACTTCCCTCTCTCTCTTCTTTCTAGAATGAAACCTCCAGAGAGCTGCCTGCTTGTCCTGGCACTGAGAACAGTCAAGGTACACAGCTCATATACTAGGCGCGTTCACCGACTGACTGCCCATCTGCTGAAGGCTTGGTCCCCACTCTGAGGGAGACGGTGGGGAACTTCGGGGGAGGGCTACCAGAAGGAAATTGGGTCATTTGGGATGTGCCCCTTTCGCAGTTACAGAGCTTCTTGAAGCCAAAGATTCCTGTCTAGGCACATAACTGCCAGTCACAGATTCTATATGTTGAAAAATTCATCAAGCAACATGTTAGCTATTCTGTTTCACACTGATTTTTTGCCACTCCTCAGTGATGATCACAGGTGCCATCCCTCTTGATTATCCAGAAAGACAAGCCAACTCTAACCGCAGTAAACTTATTAACTGCTCATCATGGCCAAAGGGGAGAAATATACAGAGATCATTAAAAACAGAAGGAAATTTGATTAGGAATCAGCTTGTAATTATCACCAAGACTCTCTGAGAGAAGGTGCTTACCGATGTGACTACAGACACAGGACGGGATTCTAAACTACAATGTCAGCCCCACAGGGACTCACCCACTGCTGTACGTAACCCAGTGGCGCTTATTAAAATTAGCATGTTTAGAACAAACCTGGGTCGAAGGCATGAAAGGTCTGAAAAAAGCTGTGATACTGTGCTCATTGATCTACTTTTGGCACACGCATTTCAGCTGTTTCATTGTTGTTCAAACAGCATTTTTTTTATTTTGCTCACTGGCAAAATTTCAAATATTAATTTTTCTATCTAAAAGTTTACCTAATTTCCCTTAGAATAATAACAATTTTCAACCCCACTAAAAAGCACCATAAAATAGAGCCAAATTAATTGCAAAATGTTAGTGCTAGGGAGTACTGAACAGGACAGTACATTATAGCAATCTGGCAATGATTAAAGTAAAAGTGAATTAAGGAAAAGATACCAATGGATGCTAAAACTAGAGGGTCAGAAAGGAGTAAGGAATGGGGTATTTACTTTGTCTCAAAGTACTGGCCTGAAAAATACTTATTAACCACACAGGAAAAAGAGTAGCTTTACAGTAAAGAAGGCTGACAGATAGCATCTTACTCAAAGCCGTGCAGCATCTGACAGGATAGAGACAGAACACACCACCATTTCTATGCAATTTCTTTAAACCTAGAAGGCAAAACCTATATCTAATCGGAAGGAAACTTCAGACAAAACTAAGCTGATGAACATTCTACAACTATCTCATGTGGCATCTGTGTACCTCAAATATGGCCAATCCAAATTAAAATACATTCGAACTGTAAAGTACACACTGGATCCCAAAGATAGAATATTTTTTAAAATGCAAGATACTTCATTTATCATTTTTACATTGCTAAAATTGGAATAGCATTACTTTGGAAATGAATTTCACCTGTTTATTTTTACCAGGAAATTTTAATTACACATGAGGTTTGCATTATATTTCTATCAGAATGCTGTCTAGAAAATAACTAACCAGTAACCTTCAAAACTGTCACAGTAGAAAAAGTCAAGGATTCACTGAGAATACTCCTCACCTAAGAGTAAGGAAATTACAACAAATAAATGCAACCCAGGACCCAAGGAAGGATATTTCGCTTCACAAAGACAACACTGAAACCTCTGAAGAAACCTGAGTTAGGTCTATGGATTGAATGCTAGTGATGTGTCCCTTCTAATTTCCTAATTTAAAGATAAAACAGGTTATTTAGGAGAAAGTCATTGCTAGAATAAAAGACACTAAAATTCAAGGGCTGATAAGATTAAATCGGTAACTTAAACTATAATTTAAAATTACAGGAAAATTGGTAACTTACTATAAATGATGTGGGGGAAGTTACACTGCTCTTACCACTTTGCTGTGAGTTTGAAATTATTTCAAGGAAGAAATAAATTTAAAAAGCAGCCCTAAGATTTTGAGGCAAGGAAACCACAAAGAAACTGAGGCTGACTCACAAGGGCCCAGGGCCAGTTAGACAGCTGGCTGGACAGCACATCGAACTTGCCTTTATAAGAGGAGGGGACTGGGCCTGAGAATTCCTTAAAAGAATTCTGGCTGACCCACTTGTTCCGTCGCCTTTCTGCTTCTGCTCACCAGTAACTCCAAATGATAAATGAAAGAGAGGCTCCAGCCAAGAGCAGGAGTTTCCTTTGATAATTTCTTTGTTCTGAATAATTTTAAAGAGAACAATAAAACAATGATACAAAATTTCTAAACAAGAGAAAAACAATGGTTAATATATTGCATATCATTATCCTTAAAGTAGTGCTCATATTACAAAATATAAGCATGAAAAATTGATCAAACAATATAAACACAAACCTTTCTTTTCAGCAAATAGAAGTTAGTAGTACAACTATCTTAACTATTTCGCATATGTATATATTTACTTTTCTTTTTCCCTTTTCTCCTTTCCCCCATCCCAGTTTCTTTTTCCCTTTGAATAGTTCCTTTCCACTTCACAATACCTATATTGTGCATTTTGGATCTTAACTCTTTCAACTTCTTACATCACAGAGACAATATGATGTATGTGTGTCTGATTTATTTCACTTATGAGTATGGTCTCAAGTTGCACCCACTTACCTATGAAACTCTCAAATTCATCCCTCTTTATAGCTAAGTAGTATTACATTGTATAAAAATACCACATCCTTTTTATTCACTCCTCAGTTGATGGGCATTTGGGTCGTTTCCAAGATTTAGCTATTACAAACTGTGCTGCTATAAAAATGGATACACATACATCACTGTGGTACAATGTTTTTAATTCTTCTAGGAAAATACCCAGAAGAGGACTAGCTGGGTCCAATGGGATCTCTAATTCTAGTTTTCTGAGGAATCGCCACACAGTTTTCCACAGTGGCTGTGCCAGTCTATACCCCCATCAACAGTGGGGAAGGGCTCATCTCAGATGCCCATTTTTGGATTAGATCTTTGAATTTCGGGGATCTGAGTTTTGTCAATTCTATATATGTTCTAGATAGAAGCCCTTTTTCAGAGGAACAGTTGGCTAAAATTTTTTCCCAGTCTGTGGGTTGTCTTTTCACTCTGTTGGCAATTTCTTTCAATGTGCAAAAACTTTTTAGTAAGATGAGATCCCAGTTGTTGACTCTTTGATGTACTTCCCATGCAGTTTGGGTTTTGTTTATGAAGTCTCTGCCTATACCTATGTTTTCAAGATTTCTTCCAACTTTCTATTCCAGTAGATTAAGAGTTTCTGTCTTAATATTTAGATCTGTGATCCATTTTGACTTTAGTTTAGTGCATGGTGACAGACATGGGTCCAGTTTTAGTCTTTGGCACATAGAGACCCAGTTTTTCCAACACCATTTATTAAACAGGCTTTCTTCCAGGGAATATGTTTGGCCCCTTTATCAAAGATAAGGTGGCTGAGTGTTTGTAGCTGTGTTTGCATCTTCTAATCTATCCCACTGATCCTCAGGTCTGGCTTTTTGCCAGTACCATGCTGATTTTATCACAGTAGCTTTGAAGTATAATTTCAAGTCAGGGGTTGTGATGCCTCCTGTCTTAATTGTGGCCCAGAATTGCTTTTGATATTCTAATTCACCTCTGATTCTAAATGAATTTTAGAAAGTTTTCTCTAGTTCAGTGAGGTATGCTAATGGCATTTTAATCAGGATTGCATTAAATCTGTATAACAGTTCTAGGAGTATGGCCATTTTCACTATGTTGGTTCCTCCTATCTATGAGCAAGGGATATCTTTCTATTTTCTGATATCCTCTTCAGTTTCCTTTTTAACAGTACTGTAAATTTCAGTGCATAGATCTTTTACTTCCTTTGTTAGACTTGATTCACAAATACTTCAATTTTTTGGATGCTATTGTGAAGGGTATGATTTCTCTAATTTCTCAGTGAGTGTGTTGTCCATGTACAGGAATGTTACTGATTTTTGACTGCTGACTTTCTATCTAGTTGTGCTACTGAATTTGATTATTAAATCTGTAAGTCTTTTGGTGGAGTTTTTTTGGGTCTTCTATGTAGAGGATCATGTCTGTAGCGATTTGACCCTTTTCATTCCTCAACACATGGAGTCTTTTCTTTCCTTTTATTTTTTTTTTTTTTGATACAGTTGGCTAAGAGTTTATCGATTTTACTCATTCTTTTAAAGAACCAACTCTTCAATTATTTCTTTGTACTATTTTCTTAATCTCCATTGTGTTAATTTCTGCTCTGATCTTTAAAATTCCCTCTCATATGAGCTTTGGGTTTGTCTAGTTCTTTTTCTAGAAGACTGAGGTGCAACACTAGGTTGTTTATTAGTGCTCTTTGTTTTCCTGATGACTGCTATAAATTTAACTCTTAGGACTACTTTCATTGTGTTCCATAAGTTCCAGTATGCTGTATCTGCATCTTTGTTTAGTTGTAGATATTTAATTGCTTCCTTGGTTTCAACTGTGACCCACTGGTTGTTTAGGAGAGTGTTACTTAATTTCCATGTGTTTATGGAGTTTTGGGGATTTCTTTTGCCATTAATTTCCAATTTCATTGCACTACATTCAGATAATATGCATGGGATAATTTCAATTCCTTGCATTTACTTAAGCATGTTCTGTGGGCTAGCATATGGTCTATTTTAAAGAATGTCTCATACGCAGCTGAGAAGATTGTGTATTCTGATGATGCTGGGTGGAACTTTCTGAAAACATCTACTAAGTCCATTTGTTCACAGGTTTGATTCAGTTCTGGTATTTTTTTTTTTCTGATTTTTGGTCTAGTTGATTTCTTTGTGACAACGGGGTATTAAGGTCTCCCATTACAATTAAGTTATTGCTTATTAGATCTTTCATAACTATTATTTGTCTTATATAGTTGGGTGCTCTCTTGTTTGCTGCATTGATATTTATGATCCTTATCTCCTCCTCTTGAAGTTTTCCCCTAGCAAGTATGTAGTGACTTTATCTCCTTATGGTTGATATATTGTGTCAACTTGAGAAGTTTAATTTATGCGATTCAGCAGGGGGCCAGGTCCCTCTCTTTGTAAACATCCTCATCCTGCCAAGAGCAGGGATTGGAGATGGTGTGTTACACTCTGCACTAACCCCCTGGATAGAAGTAGCCTACATACAATATAAGGAAGAAAAAGAGGTTTGCTTTTCCATTTTTGCTCTTGTTACTTTTGCTGTCTTCTGCCACCTTGAACTGTTGCCCCTGTGCTGTGCCACCCTGCCTTGGCGCCAGCTGACTATGAACTGAAACTTCCACAAACTGTGCACTAAATAAACCTTTTCTCCCTTAATTTTGAATGTCAGGTATTTTGTCTCAGCAACAAGAAAAGTAACCAACACATCTCTTTTGATCATACCCTGCTTTTTCCTGAGTCCTGTTGCAAGGAAGATTGTTTTCCATTCTTTGAATTGCAGTCTATGAGTTTCTTTCTTGGGTTAAATGTGTCTCTTGTATACAGTGTATTGCTGAATCTTGTTTCTTGATCCATTCTGCCAGCTTGTTTGTTTTGATTGGTGAGTTGAGGCCATTTCATTGATGGTTATAACTGGTCTGTATTGGCTTGTCTTTATCACAGTATCTTCCTGTTGTTGGTTCCCTGCCTTTCCCTTGTTTGACTGCTTGTCCTGTCTGGTGGTTTCTTTCTTTTGTTGTTCTTGGAATTGTGGTCATTTTTATCTCTGTCTAGAATATCTTTCAGTACTCTTTGTAGGGTTAGTTTGGGGTTCATGAATTTCCTCAGTTGTTCTTTATAACAGAAATATCTTATTTCTTCATTAATTTTGAAAGATAGTTTTTGCAGGGTACATCAACCTGGGTTGGAAGTTGTTTTCTTTCAGGACTTGAAATAGTTCACTCCAAGTTTTTCTTGACTTGAGGGTTTGTGTTGACAAGTCTGCCATGATTCTAATGGGTTTTCCTTTATGAGTGATGTTTCTTTTCTCTAACTGCTTCTAATATTCTATTCTTGTGAATTTCTGGACTCTTGATTATTATGTCATGGTGTAATTTTATTTTGTCATGGCTGTTTGGAGCTCTATATGCTTCATTCATTTGTATGTAAAATTCTTTATCCATGCTTGAGAAGTTTTCTGCCATTATTTCTGTAAAAACTTTTTTTATGGCATCTGTGCTGCCTCCAGCTTTCTCATTAACCCCAATCTAACGTTATTCTTCTTTGCTTCATGTTTTAGCTGTTGGATTGATTTTTCATGGTCTCTTGCAAAATTTGAAGATACCTAGCTTTTCATGATTACTAGCTGCAATTGTGTCTTCAAGGTCTGAAATTCTATTGTCTCCTTCATTCAATATGTTGCATGTACTTTCAATGGAAGCTTTAATCTCTTGGATTTCTGTTTGGATGTTTCATGGATTCCATTTCTTTCTTATGTTGGGCATTTTTTTGTTTCCATCATTTTTCTAAGCTCATCTATTCTTTTATCTGTGTCTTCTCTAATATCTTTAAGTATGATTTCTTTTTGTACCTGAGAGATTATTTTCTCTATAGCATTTTCCACTCATTTTTTCACTTCTGTAGCTATCATTTCAGAAAGTTCCAGTGTTTAACTTCCAATTTCATCTGTCTCATTGAGATCTGGGCTTGTCCTAGGTGGGCTGGGTGTCTGGACTTGCATTTTGCTTCTGCATCTTGTCATTTTCTATTTTCTCTCTTGTATTTTATTTTCTATGCTGATGCTTGTCAACTTCTTATGACAGATAGCTTTATCACTAGTGTTGAGGTTTCCCTCGATGCCTGTTCTCCAGGGATGTCATCTGGATGTAGGTGGTTCTTTAAAGCTCTCTCAAGAACTTACCTTCCCAATATGTAAAGGATGCAAAGTTACTATTTTTGGCTCAGCACCCAATCTGTTGGTACTGGGCTGTTGTACTGATTATGACCCCAAACAATCACAATGGTATCATACAGGGAAGGAAAACTGATTATAACATGTATGACATCCTGGCTAAAGTAGTACAGTTAGAAATAACAATAGTTTCAAGTACAGCTTAACTGCTGTACTGACCTGCTACCACTGACCACAGGAGCAAACTCTAAAGTTATATAACAAAATCAAACATATAGCATGTACTTGTATTCAGTGATTTTCCCCTTAGTAGAGTGATTTTACCCTTTTGCAAGGAGGGGGAGCAGTTAAAATAGGTAGGGGACAAGATAAAGTGGTGAATAAAGTCAAATATAGTAGAGTCAAGGCTGGAGCTCAAAGGATGATCATCCAAGTTTTGGGAAACTGGAGGACACTGGAAGGAAAGAATGAAATAAAATGCAAAGGAGTAACAGAAAGGGAAAAGACAATGTTTACTCACTTGAAAGTTTAAATTCAAGAAGCAGTTGAGGAAAGAGAAAGATGATCAATAGAAGAAAATGAAAAACAAAGGTAAGAAAGCTAAACAGGTCAAGAGGGGGCAGGATAAAATGGCAGAACAGTAAACAGCAGGGTAAGTGGCCTCCCCAAAAGATACTGTCCAGATGATGAATATAGCAACATGGGGAAGACAAGAAGGAGGGAGGCGGGTCCTCTGGACCCTGGAAGAATCTAAGCAAGAATTGAAGCCCACAGAAAGAGTGGAAAGAGGCACTTAGACAAGGAGAGCGGTGGCTGGCAGCACCTCTGCCCAGAGCTGGACCCACTCTGTGAAAGGAGTTGGTGGAACCTGGGGACACACGGTTGGAGTGCTGCAGCTGTGGCGGCGGCGATGACCCTGGAGGCCTCTGCCCAGAGAGGCGGCATCAGAGGAGAGTGGCAGTGGACAGCAGGAGCAGACCTGGAGGACTGGACTGGCTGACAGTGAGCAGACCCCAGACCCCCACGAGGGACAGCGAGGGACTGGTGGCCATTTTGGGGTTGGAGCCACTCCTGGTAGGGCACAGTCCCGTAGAGATCGCTCTGACCGAGCCCTGGAGGGTCCTGGCAGGTGACCAGCTCGGTCTGGAGACCACAGCTCCACATGTGCGCTAGGGGTGATAGCGGAAAATTCACGGATAACTGGCCCAGGTTCCCAGGCTGCGGCCCTGCCCCCACGCACTGTGCTAGACATTGGGCAGCTGAGGTGGGCTGGGGAAAGGCAGCGGACAGCACTGTAACAGCACACCCAGTGGTAAACATCAGATATCCACAATCAGCACAGGCTAGAAGAACCAGTCTAACCTTAAGAAATTACAGACAATGCGAGGAATATCAAAATCCCCGGTACACACTTGTCCAGAACAACCCAGGAATATGTCAAGACAAACAAAAGACAGTCTCTGGCCTCCAATCCAAGCAGAACAAACCCAGGAGAAGCAGAGCAGAAGAGGTCACAAGTCCCACAACTAAAGTCTCAGAGGTGATGACAACAGAAGTAAAGAAACAACTTCATGAGGCTATAAAAGAAATTAGAACAGAAATACTAACTCAACTAAAAGAAGAAATGAAAAACATAATAAAAGAATTGCTAGGCATCTCTAAAGGAGACATAGGTGAAAAAATGGAGCATAGGAAAACGAGGGAAACTTGGAATGAACAATACAAAAAAGATTTAGAATACATGAAACAGATTCAAAGAGATTATCAGGAAATCAAAAACTCCAATGAAAGTTGGTAGAACTACCTGAAGGAAACTAAAGATAGACTTTCAAACCTTGAAGATAGGTTTGCAGCTTGTGATCATGAAAGGAAAGATCTCTTAAAAATAACAAGAAACCTGGAAGTAACAATACAACGGCTGCAAGACAACCCAAAGAAACATAACTTAAGAATAAAAGGTGTGAAAAAGCAGGGGTCAATACAAAACAAATTAAAAGCCTATTTACAGAAATAATTTCAGAAAACTTTCCAAGCATGGAACAGGAAGTGACTTTCAGATAAGTGAAACATATAGAACTCCAGCTAAACATAGCCAAAATATACCTACACCCGGACATATAATAATCAAGATCCCAGAAACTCAACACAAAAACAGAATTTTAAAAGCTATTAGAGAAAAAAAAACAGATCACCTACAAAGGAAAACCCATCAGAATCACGACAGACTTCTCAACACAAACTATCAGGTCAAGAAGAGCTTGGAGTGAAGTATTTCAGGCCCTGAAAGAAAACAACTTCCAACCCAGATTGATGTACCCTGCAAAATTATCTTTCAAAATCAATGGAGAAACAAGATACTTCCACGACAAAGAACAACTAAAGGAATTTATGACAACCAAGCCAACCCTACAAAGAATACTGAAGGGCATTTTAGGGAGAGATAAAATGTCCACAGCTCCAGAAACAGCAGCAGAGGGATATCGCCAAGTGGGGCAGACAACTGAATAATCCATCATCGGGATTTCAGTCCAGTATTGTTTTCAATGAGTTGTTTAGTTTGATCTTATTCTATCTCGACCTGCCTAATTTCATTATATATGATGACATAGACAGCTATTTCAAAGATAACAAAATATATTAGGGTAGTCTTTATTGATATTTGATCACCTTGTTTTGAAACCCTGTACTGCTTTCATTGTTCTGTTTTGAGTGATTTTAATCTATTTTGGTTCGTTTGATTATAACAGATGATATAGGCAACTGCTTAAAAGATAATATGAGGTATTATCTCATATTAGAAGATAATATGAGGTATCTTAGAAGATAATATGAGGTATTATCTCATATGAAATCAACGTTGTATTACTACGTATTGCTTCCATTGTTTTATTTTTTGTTTTATTTTTTATTGGTTTTATTCTGTTTTATTTTGTTTGATTATATTAGGCCTGATGGTATGGGCAGTTATTTTGAAGATAACAAGAGGCATTACAAGGGAAAAGGAGGAAAGAAGGAAGGGAAAAGGAAAAAGACATAGATTTATATGTGGGTATACATAAGATGGTTAAAATGAGGCATTACAGGGGAAAGGAGGAAAGAAGGAAGGGAAAAGGAAAAAGACATAGATTTATATGTGGGTATACATAAGATGGTTAAAATGACTATACTACTAAATGCATTAACTATGGAGAGAGAACAGTTGATACTCATATGATTAGATCAATTTTACATGTCTGTATCTGTCAATCTGAGCAACCCCTTTGAAGGTAACAATATGCAATGTTACAACCACTGTCAAATTCCAATCATCTCATTTTGTAAACCTATGTTACAGTATCAGATTTGTTGTTGTTGTTTGTAGGTCCCTTTAGCTTTTTGTTTCTCTTTTCTGTGACCATTGTTTTATTTTTTATTGGTGTTATTCTGAACTATTTTGTTTGATTATATTAGGCCTGATGATATGGGCAGTTATTTTAAAGACAATAAGAGGCATTCTAAGAGGAAAGGAGGAAAGAAGGAAGGGAAAAGGAAAAAGACATAAACTTATAAATAGGTACACATAAGATAGTTAAAATGACTATATTACTAAATGCATTAGCTATTGAAAAAGAACAGTTAATACTCATATGATTAGATCAATTCTACATGTCTGTATCTGTTAATCTGAACAACCCCTTTGAAGGTAACGATATGCAATATTACAACTACTGTCAAATTCCAGTCATTTCATTTTGTAAACCTATAATATTATCATATCAGATTTGTTGTTGTTGTCTCTTTTGCTTTTTGTTTCTCTTTTCTGTGTCCATTTTCTCTTAAATAAATTAAAAAAAAAAAAGGAAACCTAAACAATGAAAAAAAGGAAGACAACAAAAAAGAGAAAAAAAAGAAAAAGGAAAAAAAAAGGGAGACCAGAGAAAGAGAGAAAAAAAGGGGAGGGGGCAAAACAAAAATAACCACAAAATATGAAACAAAACAACATCCAATCAGACAGGAAAGCAATAGACAATCAAACAAACAAGGGAGACTAAAAGTAGTAAAACACCTCTGGTGTTTACAGTTCTGTGATAGCGTGCCTGTTAGATCCCAGAAATTTGCTGGGTATGAAGCTGATCTTGGCCTCTGGATGTGGGGGCTGGGACTGGTCTTCTGTTGGTGGAGCTCTCCAGAGACCAACTGCTGGCTCCTCTCTGCTACTTCACACTCTTCCACGTTGCTGGTCTCACTGATTACTCCGCCCTCCAAAGGTGTGCGTACACTCATGTGTCTAGGGTCCGGTTGTCCTGGGTCTCCGTGTGTTGGTCTGCCTGCCAAAGGCGTGTGTGCACCCACATGCCCAGGACTCAGTCATTCTCAATACTATAATGTACATGCTACATAAAATTCCCCATTTAGCAACCAATTCATTTAATGACTAGTTGCAGGAATGTGACTCGGTTGTAAAATCAGAAATGTCTGTAGCTCACTGTCTTGTGTTGCTAAGTAATATTCTACTATGTGAATATACCATGGTCCATTTATTTATTTGTTATGGACAGTCAGGTTTTTGTAGTGTGGGGGCAATTACAGGTAAAGACACTTTATACAGTTCTGTACTGACTTCTCTACAGACACATATTTTCAGTTCTCTTGAGTAAAGACCCATGAAAAGAATCTCTGGAGCCAG